>JABUQX010046931.1:0-2500 GCA_015478945.1 Trachelipus rathkii
ACTTTTCCCAATAAGGGGTCATTATTTGATTTCATCTACTTTTAATTAGGTTAACATGGCTACTTTCTATTGAACATAGTGATACTTACAGTGATATATATATATATCTTATATATTATATCATATATATATATATATAATAGTATATAATATATATATATATAAGAGGAGGTATTGTTATATTATATTTGGTATGTATACTATTATATTATTGTTTTATAATATTATATCAGGAGTTATATATAATATATATTTTTATTTATATATAAGGTATTTATATATATTATAGATGCTTTTATTAATATTAATTTAGTCATATATTATTAGTTTGTTTTATTGGGGTATATATATATTATAGTTTTATATTTGATTTTTATATATATTTTTTGTTGTATATTATATATTTATTAGCTAACATATATTATAGTTTTTATTTTAGTATATATTTGGTATTTATTATATGTATTATATCTATTATATATATATTGATTTTATATTTATTATTATTATGTATATTATTAAATGTATATTTATATTAATTTTATTTGTTATGGGTGTATATATTATATTATAGTGATTATATGGTGGAGGTATATAATATAGTATTTTTATATGTAATATATAATATATAGTAATATATATCATATATATATATATATAAATATATATTATAATATATATATATATATTATATATACATTTTAAAAAATAATAATAATAATAATAACTAATAATAATAATAATAATAATAATAATAATAATAATAATAATGATAATAATAATAATAATAATAATAATAATAATAATAAATAATAATATAATAATAATAATAATAATAATAATAATAATAATAATAATTGGATAGTGAAGTAATGAAGTGAATATTATAATAATGAGGTGAGGTGGAGAGTGAATAGTTAGTTAGTATAATGTGAATATTGTATATATGAATAAATTAATGTTGATAATAATTTAATAATTTAAATAATAATAGTCAATCTTATATGAGATTTAACTGGAATATATAATTTTTTTAATTAATAAGTAATTGTAATATGTAATAAGTATAATAAAAAAAAGTGTAATGATCTAAAGGTTTTTATCTCAGCATTTATCGCGTTTTTTTGGTGGAATATCTAGTTAAAAATGATATAAAGAAAAAGGATATAAGAAGATCGACGTGATTCTTAAACATTCATTGAAATTCCTCCATTGGATTCTGTCACGTTGAATTTTGTTTAATTAAGAATAATAAAAATAAATGAATAAATGAAAAGAACACAATGGCTAATTGCATTCGACCGTAAATCTTTTCAATAATCTCTTTTAAACGGATTCCATTTCTTTCTTATCGAATCCCATAAGAGATTTTTATTGTAATCCTCATTATTTTTAGACCTCAAAACTTTCTTTTCAAGATTTTCGATACGAGTGGAAATATAGAGAATAAGACAAAATAATGTGTCGATTAAATTAATTATATTTGAAGTTGAATGAAAAGAAATTGAAAAATTAACCAATGTTTCAATAGAATGAGCAATATCAGAATTTAATTTTCTTTTTGCGTAACACATAATAAAATAGGATTTAAGACATAAATTAAAGATAAATATTCCGTAATCCTTTTTGTCAGTTTTGGACTTCATCTTTTGGAAATTGTTTAACTTCTTAAGAATATTATAATTCGAATGAAAAGTGAGCCTTAGAGCTAGAAGTAATACAATATATGTAGCTTCTATATAGTTGAATTACACACGTCCCAATAAAAATCAAATTTAGGTGATTTTTTCGGTTAAAGGGAAGCCGTATATTTCTAAATATTTTAGCTTTAAAATTTGATTTGGAATGTATAGGTAAAGATTAAATTTTAAGGAAAAACGACATAAGGAGATTGTGTCAACATTTTATAGTACTGTTATAATATCAATGTTTTTGTAGAACAAAGCTTTTTAGTTGCGTCCTATCGTTTGATTACTTTTTTTTTTTTGAACTCGGGTTATGTTGATTTTCTTTTATAAATCCCAGAAGATTGCAATTAGAAGGTTAATTTTTAAGTATAATGACAACAGTTGTTACTGACTGGCCTTACTTCTACTAAAGCTAAAATACCTGAATTATTAAAAAATAAAATTATTAATTTATTCTCGCACATCCAAAATCAATGATTATCTTTTCTTTTCATGTTAATTTAATTCAAGGCTAATTTAGCTTTCCTAATAAAGTATAATGAAGGAGTTGTTCAAATTGAAGCTTTTAAACAGGTGCAACATTAATGTTTTAATGTATGATTGATTCCTATGTTATTGTTTTGCATGGTAATGAAGATAGAATTAATCATTAAACTATGTTAGCTTTACCAAGAAGTATTCTAGCTTAAAAAGTATGGTTAGTTTTCTTACAAATAAATGCAAGTCAATATAACTGTCAATGTTCCGAGAAAAAATTGTTGAATATATTTGATTGGCAGTTTTTGATAGTAATATTTTTAGCAATTTCATAT
>JABUQX010046931.1:7500-42500 GCA_015478945.1 Trachelipus rathkii
GTCGGCAATAACATGGATTAAATGAATTAGTTGAAGGACTACGGGGACAATAACTACGACAGGTCCAGCTTATAATTAAAACAATTTTAACATTATGACGATTCTGAGATTTTAAGTCGGGTTTAGTTGAATAGCTAATTTAAATAATCAATAACTTAATAATAATGAATGGATATATTAATAGATAATAATAATAATTATAATATCAATATAATAACTAATAATAATAATAATGAATAATAATAATAAAATAATAATAGTCTAATATAATAATAATGAATACATTATAAAATAAAAATAATAATAATAATAATAATAATAATAATAATAATAATAATAATAATAATAATAATAATAATAATAATAATAATAATAATAAAAATAATAATAATAACAAAAATAATAACAATATATTCCTCTGGGGGGTGGGGGGATGAAAAGAATTCCCTCACTGTTTTTCCTCGTCCTTCATGTCTTATTAGGCGACTAAAAGAGCCGTGGGCCCGCTATTACGTATTAATGCTCCAAGAATGCTCATGCACGCCTCAGTGGGAATATTTAGTCCCAGGAATGGGATCCCAACTTAGGTAATTGGGATTTACGTTCAACCTACCCTTTTTATAAATAAATTCAGGATTAAAGGATTGGTTATTTAAATTCCATCTCTCCAATCGACCTGCTCTGGTTCATCACAAAATAAATGAACAAGAGGAGCATGATCACCAAAGTCGACAACGCTAAGTAAGGGTCTTTTTATATTATGCAATTATATAGTTAAGATTTAAATATCATTTTTTTCCTCAAAAAAGCTGCAAAGAGAACATCCCCTTAACTAATTAACATCAAAATACTAAAGCTCTTTGACTGTATATTAATGACAGCTTATTAACTGTATCTATAATCATATAATATATACTACTACTCACTCTACTATAGTAGACATATACTTCTAAACTTTTCTACCTTAATTTATCTATATATTTATTCATTATTGCGACGTAATGAATATTATTATACTATATATATATTTATCACCATATATATATATACTTACCTATACTTATATATATATATATATATATAATATATCACTATATATATATCGTATACTATTACTTCTATCTAAGTTATATGATACTATATATAAATATATAAACAATATTACCTTGTCTCTCTATATATATATAATTTATATTTAATATTAGCTATAATATAATAACAAAAAATATTGATCTATATGGATAAATAATCTTATACATCCTCACATCATAAATGTGATTATATTGTAGGGCGGATACCCTATCAAATAGAAATCATGGATAGTATATTCTGTTTAAAGTATATAAACTGTGAGCTTTATTATTATATATATATAAATATTTATATATTACTATATAATTATAATTACTTACCTCTCATTTCTAAATAAGCAGATTGTATAACTAATATATATATTATATATATATATATATATAATAATATATATATATACCAATAGTTTAATATATCTATATATATACAAGAGATTACTATCAATGTATAACTCGTCTCTACCTTGCATATGGAAGTACTTATGGTATAGAATTGTGATTTAAAAGGTTATACTTTCTTCCCTCTCTATTTTTATTTCTTGGATAACTTTAATACAATTGCGATTTGTAATTATAATAGACGAATTTTTCCAGAGCATCTCTGTATTCTCTTTATTATAATTGCTTACCACTATATAATACAGGACTACTGTATAAATTCCGGTATAGACCTTTTGATCCGCACAACGTCTCGGAATTAAGTCATATTTAACTCAAAAGTTATGTGACAGCACACAATGTCTAGGTTGCTGTATATGCGCTTTCCACCACTACCATATTTATTTACTCTAAATCGCCCTATTCAGGGAATCAATAAGTATATTAAGGCGAATGTTTCCTGTGATATGCTTATATATTATACTCTTATATTATATATATTCTACTTTCTAAAATTATTATGCTACTATATATATAATAGTATATATATAACATATATATATATTATCTATAATATATATATATATATATTATATATTAGTATATATATATATATATATAATATATATATATTATAGTATAGAAGGTATTCAGTGATGCTCTAGAGGGAACTGTTTCCTAATCTATTTTATACGCTATATATATATATAGTTGCTACATATATTATATACACCTATATATATATATATATATATATATATATATATATATTTAAACCAATTTCCCTTTCTATCTTATTTCCCCCTCTCTCGTTATTTTAATATGACAATTCGTCTCTCTCTCTCTCGCCTCCGGTAGCAGAGCACTCTACTCTCGCTGGGTGCTTCGTGTGCGTCTCTCGTCGCTCCTCTATCAAGTCTCGTCATCGCTTTTCTCTTCCTCTCTCTTTCGTCGTTTGCATCGTTCTTCACTCGCTCCCATCATTCTCTCATCTCTCTCGTACTCTCGTCTACATTCGCTTGCCGCTCGTCGGTGCTCTCCTCCTTCTTATCCTCCCTCATCCCTCCTCTCTCTAATGCGTAAATTCTATTGGTATTAACGTCAAAATAGCTTGTGTATTATACCAAAGGAAAAGTTCTTTTTTTCATGTTTTTTAATTTGTTCTATACTTTTAATGCCTTTAGTTTATTTATTGATGAAAACATATAAATTAAAGAAATATCACATTTATAAATAATTAAATTAAAAATAATAAATAACTAATACAAAATAATACACTCAATAATCAAAATAATAAAAATAATATAAAATAATAAAAAAATAATAAAAATAATATATAATAATTAATAAAATAGATAATAGATCAACTAATACATAATAATAAGCAATGATAATATATAATAATATAATAATAATAATAATAATAATGAACCATATATATAATCTGTGCTCATAATAATAATAATGCAAGTATAATAATAATAATAATAATATTATAATAAGGAGATAGAAGTAAGATATAATAGAAATAGATAGATAGTAGATAATAGATAATAGATAATAAGATGATGTGAAGTAGAAGGATAGAGAGAGAAGTAAAACGAAAGCAAGCCACAGAACGCAAAGAAGAGAATGAAAGAAGCACGAAACGCTGAAAAAGTAAAGGAGGACGGTGATTATTAGCCAGCAAGAGTAGAAAGGAAAGAGAGAAAGAGAGAAATAATATAATGGAATGGATTCGATTGTAATAAAAAAAATAAAATATATTAAAAAATAAATAAATAACACTTTACAAGAGAGAAGACAATATAATAACTACAAAAAAAATAATAATAATAATATAATAAAATAATAATAATAATAATAATAATAAATAATAATAATAATATAATATATATAAATATAATGAATAAATAAAAATAATAATAATAATATATAATGCTAAAAAAAAAAATAAAGAATATCCCAGTCAATACATAATAATTAATAATGATAATAATAATAATAATAAATAATAATTAAATAATAATAATAATCAATAATAATTATAATTAATAATACTCAATAAATAAAAATAATAATAATAATACACTAATTGAAATAATATGTAATAATATTACTACATATGCAGACATGAATAAATGATAAAATATACTCACCCCTCTAAATTAAATATAACAATAATATATATAATACAATACAAAAATAAATATAATAATAATAAGGACTACAATAATAATTAGATAGATAAGTAAATAATTAAACAATAATCAATAATAAAGTGAATAATTATAATAATTAACTAATAAATGATTTTATGTTAATAACTACTACTACTACTACACATAATAATAATAATAATAATAATACATAATATATAATAATAATAATTATAATAATATAATCAATCAATATAATAATAATAATGATAATAGATAATGTAACAAAATAATAATAATAATAATAATAATAATAATAATAAATAATAATAATAATAATATAATAATATAATACATATAATAATAATAAATAATAATATATTAATATTATAATAATAATAATAATAAATTAATAATAATAATAATACTCACTAATAATAATAATATAATAATAATACATATAAATAATAAATTCTAATGACATCAATAATAATAAATAATAATAAACAACTAATAATACATAATAATAGATATAAATGAGTAAATAATAAATAAATAAAGATAATAATAATAATTAAAATCATCATTCTTATATAATAAAATCATATAATATAATAAAATAAATAAGTAATAATAATAAACACAATATATAAGTTATAATACATGAATAATAAATAATAATAATAATAATAATAATAATATAATAATAATAATAATAGATATATAACTAAATATACAATAATATATTAATCACTATAGATCATAATTAAAATTATTATTATAACATTCTATAATAAAAGTAATAATAACTTAATTAACAATAAATAATAATGAATAATAAATATAAATTTAATAAATATATAAATAATAAAATAATAATAATAATATATAAAATCATAATAAAATAACAAGTAAAAAATTATATTATTATATAAATCTGGTAATGTAACAACAAATACTAATAAACAAATGACATCACTTAACTGACTTTTTACTCAATCAGCAAACTGAAAATTCACTATCCTTATAAGATCCACTACTACCTACATCTACGAGCAACTACTAGTAAAAAAATCTAACTTATTAGGTGATCCCTAGACTAGAACTAACTATATAGATATAATAATCAGCTATCAAATAATAATATATAATAAATACATTGATATATACTACAGGACTTAAGATATCAAAGATAATTCAAAGAATAATTTGAATGAATATATGACTATTGAAACATAAAAATAATATATAGTTCACAATAATAATAAATAAGATCTAATTAATATAATAAATAATTAACATAATAAAATAAGCATACATAAATATATACATAAATGAAAATTAAATATAACTATAAATGAGCTCATTAATTCATACAGGAATGAATAAGTGTCATAACAGATAGAACTGATCAAGAACTGATAATCCTTATAAAGATTATACATACCTAATTATAAAAGATCTAAATTGATTGTATAGATGCGAGAGGTGTTTAATCCCTGGATTTTGTGCAGCTAAAGCTCCTAATGACCGCTCAATTAATTCTGGAAATTTAAATTAATAATTAGAATTAATTAACCAACGTCCCCTACCCTAATTGGTACTTAGAATCATATCAAAGTACTCAGTTTAATATAAGATTAAATTTTTTGGTCAAAATATTTGCAAAATATACTAACAAAAAAATAATACATAAACACGTTTGACACTTTTCGAACATGGATGTAACGGTTTCTATTATAAAATGTAAAAGGGATAGATCACGCTTAATAATAGAGATACTAGGAGGTATCAAAAAAAGTCCCACTCATTCAATCCCGCCATTTATCGCTAAGGAGTTGGCAGTTTCTGATGATGAGAATTGATGCTGTTGAAACTCTATTATTTACTATATATATATATATAATTAATAATATATAATATATATATAATATATATATATATATATATATATAAATATTTAATATAATATTATATATTATATATATATATATAATACTATAGTATATAATATATTTTAGTATTAATTAATTAATTATAATATATATATATATATATATATATATATATATATATATATATTAATATATATATATTTAATTATTCTGTTTAATTATACCATTTGATAATTATAACTAATATTATATATAAAACAAATTTGATATAATATTTTGAAAACCTATATAATATATATATATGCAGTTCCTCATTTAGAGTTCATAAATAAAAATAAAAAATAAAAATATTTTTTTAATATTATCTTTTTTTATTTTACTTGTCGATCAAGAATAAAGCTGATTATAATTAGTGCAAATTAGTCCTATGAGAGTAAAATTATTGACAAATTATTCATATTGTAATATTTAAATTTTATTCAGTAGATAAATTTAATTTGAGATTAAGTTCATCAAGGGTAATTTATATTGGGAGTAAAACTACAACTTACAACATAAACGTTTCGTAACTACAACTTGGTAACTTTCGCACTTATACAGACCTCTCTTTTATTAAAGTCAGTATCTTTGTTATTGTCTGCTTTCACGTAGCTAGATTATTGAGTTATATTAATTATAAGTGTTCTTTAAAAATTTTATATTTATGTTATAGATTGTAATATAATAATTTATATCTAATAATGTTTTATTTTAGTGTTTAATTAATTTTTAATTTATTAAAAAGATCGGTTATAGAAACCAAAAATAACACAAAAATAACAATGAAAAAAAAAACGCTATCACATGTCAAAGTTGGAAGCTGTTCATTAGTAATGCCTTATAATTTAAGGATAATAATCAATATGGATAGTCAATTAGTCACAACTTCTTATAATAAATAGATGTACCTGATATGTCAAATATTTGTGCTATGCAAAACTATGGAGTTTTTGATTAAGACGTCACATAGTAAAGTTTCAAAGTTTATAATAAAATGATTCTAGAATGTAATATATTAAGGGGTCTATAAAGTACACATACCAATTACATACTTATTATAATATATAATATTATGAGTAATCAGGCATAATAATTAGAGAAATAACAATGAGTATTAGTATAATTTGAGATTTCAAAATATTTAAGAGTATATGCATTTTTATTTATATATATCATGACGGAAAAAAATTTTGTTTACATTTCATAGTATAATATATATAATATTATATCTTCATTTATGTTCACGCACGATTTATTATTGTACTCTCGGAGGCAGAGCCGAGAGATAAATATGTGAAATGTGTCTATATTGCTCAATTCATTAAGGACTACTTTGAAGATAGCCTAAATATTACAGGAAGAATAATGGCAAAGTACGAAAAGGGAAGCCAACCTTACCAAGCTGAGGAAATATTTTGTTTGATCTTATATTTGCCATTATTAGACTTCTAAAAAAAACAATTGCACACTAATTAAAGAGTTGGAAGAAAGAATCTCGGTAAGATAAGAAAATCACATCTCATCCGTATAAAGAAGCTACATCACAACGGAGAACGCTCCAAGCGAACGAGGAGACTCAACTATGAGCATCAGCTAAGTTATAATTAATTATGGTATTAAGAGGGTTCATATGCTCCTTGGTCCCAGCTCATCCAAAAACTAATATTACGCCCTATATAATCATAAAGCCAAAAAACACGACATAATATATATCCAATCCTTATTATGTACTGTTCTTCCTCTCACTCGCTCCTATTGCCAAATCACACTCGTTTAACACTCATATTATCTCCTCCTCTTCCATAATAGTTGCAAGTGTTTTTAATTAATACGTTGGCTGCCACGTGTACCACCGGTGGTACACCACTTGTCTCGCCACTGATGCCAGGTGCCCACTCGGTGGACATTTTTGGTGTAACCTTGAACCAAAACCCAGAAATATCACAATCCCTCATGGAACCTATATACAAAGTTGATACCAAATTGATTAACTAAATCGTACTTTCATTTTTACTTCCTCCTCCAATTTTACTATTCTTATTCTTAAGCAAAAAAGCCATAACACAGACTTAATTTTAACTGGGTGTCATTTTCCCTTCGTATATAATATGTGAGAGATATATAATTGATACTACAGACTACCATATACACGACTCCAGTATATAAAAGGATGGTCCATCAGAAACATTGAACATTGATTCTATACCTCGCTTATTCCAGACCATAAGTCTCCTATTATATAACTTAAACAGGTAAGCAAACATACCGCTCATGAAAAGTACCCTTAGATGACTCATGACTTAGTATCCTTATAAATGCCACCAAACATGTTATCTTGCAACCAGCCACCTTCCTGTCCATTCGTGATCTACACTCTTTCCTTTTTAGACACTCTCATCATATGTTAGCCCAACATTGCTAAATCCTCTCCCGTTATTTCCATTCTCACCACACATATCTTCAACATAATATTTAAACTCAGATACTCTGTCTTACCATCAAGCTCAGCACTCACACATCTCCCTAAACAATTAGCATTCATCCTGCACACACACACTCTCGAGAGTGAGCACTACTGAGTCATCCACTACAAAAGCTTCACACTAAACCACATGAGTTTAAACTTTACTGCACATAATCTCCTATCTTTTTCAGAGGAATACACATCCTTTTACACACCACATCTTTGAGCCTAATAATCTTAAAACAATCCTATCAGGTAAACTCTCTTCAGATTTCCTCTCAGCAACTCAAGGGATAATAAGGAAATCCAGAGCATTCCGCCGAGACACTAATTTAGAGCAGAACGCCACCCCTCCAAATCACATCGCACCTCTTCTATTTCTCCAATCATTCCTAACACCCAATCCTTGCCAACCATCCTACCTGAGCTTATCATATAAACGTCCTATTCCTATATATGAAGGAAGTACACACGAGAGATGAGAGAGAGAGTATCCCATGCATCACTCCGCTATTTATCGAGCGTCCCATTTATCCTTACACACGCTTCACTTATCGTCATACATACTTTTGATTCCATTCAGAGCTTTACCAGACCCTGTATGTCCCATACCGAGATCACTCATAAACTTAAAATCTCTATACTCTTGTTTGAGTTATCACTTTGCTATCATATTAATACACATAATAATTGCCTCTGTAAAGACATTAATATACATATAATGGCTAAATAGCGAAAAGTTATTTACTTCTACACGGTTCATTTCTCACTCACAAATGTCAATTATTTTGACAATATTGTAATTAAATTTCATTGAGTCACACAATGCCACTAATATATCTTCTATCAACATTTTCATAACCAGTATATATACTTTGTGTTACCTTCATCACTAAAATTGTCATATATGCATACAGTAACGTACACACTGAGAGGTGAACGAACTCTCGAGACTAAATATATAAATATTATTCCATATGATATAAGTATTTAATCACAACAATTAATACAATTTTTACTCATATGTTTAATAACTTAACGACTATTTGGTCAAATTAGTTTCATAGCTATATTAATATACTAATATACATCGATCCAAATATATTACACTTTGTAAATAACTTAACACGATGTTCTGACATTCTATTATTGGAGATGGTGTTCATGATTTACTGCTCTCTACCTTTGCCATACCTACACTAAACACATCCACATTAATTGATGCACTAGTTGCGACACATAACCAAGTAACTCGAAAAAATAGGCCTCACCGTTCTCCGAACAGACGTCTTTTCCAAAGTAAGTTGGATAAGGATGCATGTCGCCATTTATACTCTTAACTTCAAATTCTGCGCGAGAGATATCAAAGATCGATTTTACCACGAGATATGAGACTCATGATCTTTTAATTGAGTCAGTTCTCTCCATTGGGAATTAGACTACCGCGTTCTCGTCGAATAGTTGAAGAATAGAGCTACTTTGTATATGTATAAAAATAAATAATTAATTATCTCAACATCTGGCACTGGTTTGTTTTAGAGGTTGTTCTTTACTCAATTATACAAGAGAAAGTTGATGAAGCTTCTGCGTGTATATAGGGGACTCTATGTTCTCATACTATACCATGGATCGATTATCTTCATATCCTTTCTATGCAATCGCAATAGCCATCAACTGCTATTAGTTTCATGCATCAGTATCGGATGAAATTTTGAGTAATCTTGTTATAAAAAATAATTCCGAGCTAAGGAATAAGAATGTTATGAGGAGTTAGGGACTTTTATTTAGAGTCAGAATATAAGTAGCGTAAAATAAATCTGCATAATACATTGAATATAACTATGTACACTCAAATATATATGACCTTTATAAACCCTTAAAATCTACACCGAATATAATATAATAATATATAATGAACTAACCCTTATCAGTAATAACTTACTTGTACTATGAACATGTATTAGAAAAGGATCCTAAAATCGACTAAAACTACTCTAAACTAACTAAAAATCAAATCAAACAGGTCAAAATACTTTAAAGTAATAAGTAGCTCACTAACTCACTATGATTACTATAGCTAAATCTAACTACTTATTATATTATAATTATATAAATAATATTAATATAATAAATATATAATAATATAATAACTATAATAGAAATTATAATTAAAATAATAATAATAATAATAAAATAATTATATTAATTAGATAAATATATAATAAATAATTGAATAATTAGATAGCTTATTTAAATAAGATGTTTGATGTAATCTGCACTCACCTAAAGTAACGAAGATGATTCAAATTAGAATAATAGATTAGTATGATATAATCTTAATATGATGATATATTAGAGTTAAATTAGATACACTCAAATTAGATTAATAAATAATAAAATAATAAGGTGAATTGATAATTAACTCTAAAATCCAATAATAAACACATATAAAATAAAATAACCTAAATAAATAACCTAAATGATAAATATTTCTGAAATCAGAAGTAATTCATCTTGAACACCTGAAATAGACTAACCATATATAAAATAAATATATAATTATATAATATAAATAATAATAATAATAATAATTAAGTATAATAATAATAATAATATAATAATTAAATATATAATATTAATAATAATAATAATAATAAATTATTAAAATAATATATAAATAAATAATAATATATAATATATTAAATAATAATAATAATATATAATTAAAATAAATAATTAATAATATAAATAAATATAAATAATAGTAATATTAATTAAATAATATAATAATAATTAAATATATAAAATATTAATTAATAATAATTAATTAATAATGTAATTATTAATTAAATTAATTATATCTTTTTAATTTATATATATAAGTTGATTTTACATTTAAAAATTTATTAACTACATTTGAATTTACCTATTATTTTCGTAGAACATGGTCCATAACATTTAATTTGATAGGAGATCTGAGTAACTCACTATTACTCTATCAGTATATATATATATATATATATATATGAAACCAAATATAACCTCATTAAAATAATATATAACCCATCAAAACATTATTAGTATATTAATTGGCTTTTATTTAATAATATTTAAGTAGATGTGGTATAATGTCAATCGCTCTTGTGAAGGTATAATGATAGGAGAGGACCATCATAGCGTTTATGCAGTACCGTGAGTCGTAAAACGGACCACTGGTATTTTGGAGATAAAGCCCTTCAGAATCTTATACTTATCAGTTTAAGTGGTATTCAGTCCTAGTGAGAGTGAGAGTGTATATTTATCTACAATATATACACCTTGTATATATAAAATTCATATAGATCATACACTACTGAACACTTATACCTATATAAAGGAGTTTATATGTGTTATGGTTATTACTTTGTAGCCAAATTAGATGGTTTGAGGCTTAGAAGTACGATTATAATACCCGTTATTAAAATTCTACTCTTATAATACTCATACCTAGATTATCTCTCAAATCAACTGTGATGGGTCACGACCTTTAAGATAAGGTTACCTATTAGAATAAATAAGGTGAGTGATACTACAATCTATGAGTACTATTATTAGAGTGAAAATTGTGATTTTTTTTTATTTTGCAGTTTATAATCATATCCATAATACCGCCTCACTAGGGCAGAGCCCCATTCGAAGGGATAGGAGGTAATATGAGTACTCAATTTTTTCTTCTGTGTAATTGGTTGAATTACATGAAATTTCTGGAACCCTCAATCACCCCGTTACTGTATGATAAGAAGTTTGTAAAGTGAACTATTAACAACTTCTGATAGGCGAGGCTCATCTTTTCAAACATTATTATATAAGTTTGGCTATCGAATAAGGAAGTGTTGTCTCAATAATCGTCTATTCTTGAGTAAGTTAAAAGTAATATGATAATCTTCAGAAACTAGAGATATTAAACATTGTCCAATTTGAATGATCATAATATAAATATTATTATATATAATATATATATATATAATATATATAATATATATATAGATATATTTTATATATATATATATATAGTATATTAAATATATATATATTATATTATATTATATATAATATATAATATTATTAATTAATATATAATATATTATTAATAACATAATATATATATATTATTATATATATATTAATATAATATATATATAATTATATAATCGTACAAATATAAATATAAATTTATAAGAAAAGTCTTCAATTAATAAATTTATGTTCTGAAATAATATCTTATATTTATATATGTTACTCATTTTATGTTCTAATTCTAATTAATAATAAATGCTGAATTGACATGTGAGAAAAATGGAACATGAATTAATGGAGTACAGTAGTTTGACTTTTATATATATATAAGATGATATACACACAATATTTGCGTACTGAAAAAAGGTTTCGCGACAGACTCATATTTGAGTTACTATATATACTATTAATTTAATAATATATTATTTCTATGAGATATAATCAAACTAGAAAGTAAAAGCTCTGATTAACTTATATATATAACTTATAATATATCTAATAAAAATTATAATATAACCTATATTTGAGTGATTAAAATTTCTATTATTATCTATCGGTAGAAATTACAATTAATATATATATTTATATTATATATATATATAATATATTATATAATATTAATAAATTTAAGAAGAAGAATAAATGCATATAAAATTAATATTATTTATCATACACGATTACTATAAATAATATATATAAACTATATAATTAACTATATAAATATATTAATTAATTATATATATATATATATATATCGGTATATATATATATATATAAAAATATATATATATAGGTTTGTTCAAAAAAAGTCATATATAATAAGAGTTATTATATATATATAACACATTCTATCTTGGTATATAATTAGTCCTAAAAGGAATCGTTTTTTATAAACATATATCTTTGATTCAAAGCGAAACCAGCAAATGTGCAAGTTTGTTGTTTTGCCAAAAATAGTTATGTGCAATTCCAACTTAGTCAATAACAATCACCAGTTAATAATAATATATTATCTTATTTTATTTTTTTCTAATCACTTCACTCCACCGGTATATAATATATATATAGTAACTATTTTATTTTTACATTTATTCACTATATAATAAAACTCTACTTATTGAGCATTTAAGAGATTAAATAATTCTACTATATAATATAATTTACTCTTCACTCTCTCTCATATATATATATATTATACTCATATATATCTCTTCTTACTATCGATCCTATATTATCTTCATGTCATCTCCTAAAAATTCCAATTAACTACTATATCTATATCATTTTAACTCACCTCCCTCAAGATTTTTTATTAATTATTTTCAATTCATATCAACTCCGGGCTTACTACTCAACTTTTCAACTACCTAAATACTTATACCTCTTTTATCAATATCTACATGTAGAACTATCTCGCTAATTTCAATATTCTTCACCAGGTAATCATATACTATATATCATTATACGTATTCATTATTATATTTGGAATACATTCCCTGTAGGACTATCCTCTTTATATAATATAATATAATATATAATTACTATATACCCTATTCATTCACTATATCTATATATATATATCTATATCATATTACTTTCACTATAAATAATATATATTATCTCTCATCTCTTTAATTTCTAAAATTATTATAATTATTTATGATATATCCTTTAACTGGATATATTTTGTGAGTGCTATCTCCCCTCTTATATCAGCTCCCAATGGATCATTTATATATATATTACTCTCATTCACTATATATATCCTCTGCTCTCCGGGTATCTACTATATTCTATAATCTATACTTACTATCATATTCATTACTATATAATACTCTATCTATCATCTCTTACTCTTCTTCTCACTATTAGAGAGAACTTTCATTCTCTATTATTTACCTTTTCTGAGTGAGGATTTATGAAAACTATACTCTACTATCCTATATATATTTACTATCAACTCTTTAATTACCCAATGAATTCACCGTTTTGACATTCCGCATTAGGAATCGGTACCGGTATGTCCAAAAATTTGACTGTTTGCGATATGCGGAATGCGGATGCGGATCTTAAAGAGGATGAGGATGCGGGATGCGGATGCTGTGATCCTTAAAGTATGATGAGGATGAAGGGGATGCGGATGGCGGATGTTTACCTCCTTTTGAAGTTTGAATTAAAAATTATATATATAATATATATATATATACTATATATCATATATAATACTATATAATTATAATATATTATATATATATATCTTATATATATATCATTACTAGAATATATATATATATAAATATATATATATATATATATATAAATATACTATATATATATATATTATATGTAATATATATATATATTATAGATATATATATATATACTTATAAGGTACTTATATATAATTATATATTATTTATTATACCATTATATATATATCTCACTATTATATATATATATATAAATATTATTATACTATATTATAATTATTACTATTAACAGCTTTCACCACCACTCACGGGCAGAGCCCTATTCAGGAGGGGGTGTTGCACGCCAAAATTTCAACCGCTAGCGCAAATTACCGCAGATGAGCAGAGGGAAAGCTATGCTTTAAAGTGAGGGAGATTAAATTCACCAGGAAACATACACAGAAACTGGAAGAGAATTCCACAAAACAGATCCTCTTGGTGTGCAACTTCTGGGGGGTCGGTCTGCGGCGCTTGCAGGAGGCATAAGAATGGATCAAATCATATATCGACTGCTAGACGAAGACACTAGCTTCTTTAAGATACTATACCACTCATACTCATCTCTACATTCACACAAAAACTTTCTCCGTGAAGCTATCGCTCATGTATATCCACTTATGGAGAGCACATCCCCTCTCAGTGCTTGCCTTGCTAGTGTCCTCGCCAGATCCTGCTCACAGGTGGTTGAGTAACGACTGGAAGGGTGGGAATAAGTTCCCTCGAACATCGCTGTCGCGCGGTAACCTATGGAAAATTGAGTATAAAGTACCAACATCGCTTCCGCAAAGATAGAGGGTCAAGTGCAACTGGAAAGTACAGAGCAGTTTTTAATGCCCTTTGGCTTTGACTCGACCTCCTTATCCAAAAGCCGGGTGAACACCAGAGCCCACCCCAGATAAGAGAACAGTACTCCCATACAAGGGCGGATGAGACCATTGCATAGAGCTGGAGTAACTGAGAAGTAGAAAAAAAAGTCTCGCAGTCTAAACACCGAACACCCAGTTTCCCTTTGAAGGCCCGCTCTACCGCAACCGTTTGTGATGGGGAAGGTTTCCAATACCTATTTTTTGTTTGTTTATTGTTAGAAAAGGCCAAGTGACATGTTTATCCATTGGTCAACCAGGAAGGAGACGAGAGAAGCCGATCGACAAGATATTGGGAAAGTTAGAAGGTGTTTTAGAGTTTTTGAGATTTGTAAGAAGGTTAGAGTTTTATTAACAGAACTTGTATATTTCACACATCCCATGGTTGACTCGATGACTCGACCCAATCGGAAATCCTTCTTCATCCAGATCAGCGAGAATAGAATCGGAAAGGTTATGATCGGAGGCAATTGCTAGAAGTAAAAGACAGGTAATCACGAATTGAAATGAAGTCTGAATGCAGTGAAGGGTCGAGTATCGGCAATAATGAAAGTGGATAGAGTTAGATATGCGCAAGGTGTAGACACGCATCTAATTAACTGAACAAGTAAGAAATAAAGTAGGACAGATAAGACGAATACCCTCCTGCAGGAACACCACAATTGACATGACAACCCAGAAGAATGCAAGTCGTCCATCAACCTACAGCCGATTTATTGAGCGACTGAAAGAAAACTAAGACAAAAGTATAGCAAAGCACCGAAGGAGGAAACCCAACAGTTAAGGGCGAGCTTTGGAGAGCGGTGACCCGCCGTGCCAATAACCTCGCTCGCTCAATAATCTGTTCTTCTAATCATCTTGCCTCCTCAAGCTCTATCGTCCCAACCTCCTCTGCTCTCATCCCATCCGTCCGTCTCTCCTGCTAGTTCTTCCCTTCAAGAGCGGAAAACCTCCATAAATTCCGCGCTTAAATAAAGAAAAAGTTATATCGCCAGTAGTACCCTTGAACCGGACATCTCCTCGCCCAGCCGCCAGACTTCCGTCATATATATTTGAATCTGCTAACAATCATATTGAGGAATCCATGACTCCTCGGAAAGAAGAGAATGAGCTTCCCAGATGGTCTAAGAAGTTGTAGAGTTAAGACACGCGTGTCGGGGTTTCTCTGTCAAAGAACTTAGATATGATATACAAGTGAGAGCTTATAGTGCGGATAGCTAGAAGGCAAGAGCGGCTTTTTCCTTTTCTTTCGGAATAAAATGTGGGTGGTACTCCCTCTTCATTGTCTCTTCGCGTTCGCTTACCAACATCCACTGAGGGAAAAGTGTCCTTAAGAATTGTAGATCCTATTCGTAAGATTAGAGAATATAGTTGAACGCTTGGCCGGGGTCACAAGTCTTCGTCTCAACGTCTCTTCTCCATCTCATATCTCTTCTCCATCTCTCATGTTACCCATCTCTTATCTTTCTCTCGTCTTCATTTCTCTCTCTCTCTTCTAAAAGGAGCTTTCGGAACTTTTCTCACCTTCACAGTTGTTTGCCCTGTATATTGGCTTTGTTCCTGTTGGGAGGAATGTTCTATCCAATTTCCGCGGACTCGACTAACCCCTCTCGTCCCTTCCTAACGCATTCATTCCTCTTTAGATGGGCAGTTCAGGAAAGCGCATTCCAATGACTCCTCCTCCGTCACGCCTCGATCCATACGTCCGATTCATCCCTCCTCTCCCAGGCCAACACGAAGACTTGGATTAGTAGACTCTGCAATTCATTGGAGGGAACTCTGCTACAGCCCAGGACCAGGTTCCTTCCTTCAGATTAGAGGTACCAGAAGAGGAGCGTCACCTCATGCCCCAGAATCGTGCCTAGGTCTGAGTTAGAGGAAAAATAGAAGGCCGAAGAGAATTTCATGTCCTTTTCAGTTAGAGAGTTAGCAACAGAGCTCACCTCAAGATCGAATAAGGAGGCGGGAAAGGAATGATTTTACAGAAAGTTCCTGTTTAAAGATAGAGATGTTTTTGGCAAAAAGGCCAGATAGATTTGTCAGTAAGGAGAACCAAGACGGTTAGCGCACTTTCGTTTGATGAAAAGAATATCGTCGAAGAGTATCCATGTACGTACCTTCCTTCCTTCAACGATTTTCTATATAATATAATTATATATATATTACTATATTATATATATATATATATATATCTATCTACTCTATATATATATACTATATAATCCTATATATATAATTCCTATATATTATTCCATCTTCTCATTTCATAATATCTCTATTCTCTATAATAATCCCATACTTTCATTCTACTCTCTATATGAGGTATATACTATATCTTATGTATATATATATATTATAGAATTTATATATACCTTTACTATATTATATATATATTCCTGGGATTTTGGACTCTTACTCTTATTTACTCCCTATTTAATATATAATCATCCCATTAGGGCTTTAATCACTTATGGGTACACTAACTATACTATACCATTATTATAGTCACTATCTCTACTTATTTTGAACTCTCATATTTATAATATAGTAACTATACTCTTATCTAATATATCTATCTTATTTTGGTATACTTATATACTATACTACCTAAGATATTACTATACTAATTATATATTATTTAAATATTATATCTATATATATCGTATAATATATAATATATTATTATTCTCTCTCTCTTCACTATTATATATCTCATACTCTTTTCATCCTCTATATAGTTACTTCTTATTATTTCTACCTTTCTCCCCTTTTTTTCTTATTATATTAATACTTTATCCTTACTTATCTTCCCTTTTCTCTTCTTTTCACTTATTTACTTTTATTTTTTTTATATTTATCTTTATTAATTACTCACTCATTTATTTATATTATTTAATTATGTCTCACTACTTACTATCACTTACTCCTCTTCCTATACTTCACTCACCTTCTTTTCCGCCCTCATATTCCACATTTATCTCACTTATTAATCTCATTCTCTATTTCACTCACCCTTCCTCACTCACCTCACCTCACCCTCTTTCCTTATTATTCCTCCACCTTATATTTTATCCTCTTATTCATCTCACTCTATTCTTATCTCCTTTATTATTCTCATATTTCTTTTCCTTCTATATTCTTTATTATTATTTTATATTATTCTTTTCTTATTCCTATCTTCTATATTATAATAATTATTATTCTTACAAACTATATTTCATTTATTTACTTATATCCTATATATCCTCCTGGAATTTTTAGCTCTCTCCTTCTTCAAAAATCTCACCTTGACTCTCTATTTATATTACTCACTCTATTTGATCTATGAATTACTATACCTTAGGGTAATAACTCCTCAGAATTCAGTACTATACTATCTCTATATTATACTCTTCTATTCATTATCACTATCTACTACTCATATATTTACTATATATATATATATATATATATTATACTATATTCTATATATACTATATATACTATATAATATTACCTATTCTCTTTTCTATCTTTCATATCTATCAGTATCTCATTCATATTATATGATTCACTCATATCATATAATATAGCCTCATATCAATCCATCCGAATCGTAACATTTCAAAAAAAATTAACACTCACTCTTTTCCGCATATTACAACTCCCCATGAATAAAGATGCCAAATAATATTTATTTTTGTTTAACCACATCCGCAACAATTCTCTCTCCTGAGGTTTTTTCCAGAAGGATAGACTCGGTGACTCAGGGACTGGATGCCTCTCCGTCACCTGCTCGGATCGATTATCACTCTTCAGGTGCGGATGTTTCGCGCAAATGCCGGATGCGATGCGGATTCATGTCCATCACTAATTATATATATATATATTATACATAGATTAATATATATACTATTATTATATATATAATATATATATATATATATTATTATATAATACTATATACTATATATATATATATATATATAATATATATATATTATATATATATAAATATACCAATATATAATATCCTATCTATTTATATATAAATATCTATATAATATACCTATAATATCATACTAAATATAAAATATATATAATAATTATATATATATATATATATATATATATATATAATATATATATATATTAATTAAAAATAAATATATTTTTTATATTTGTTATTTTTTTTATTATTAAATTAAAAATATTCTTTATTTATGAGATTAGACAGTCTAAGAATATAGAATAGTCAAGAAAGCCCACATGGACTACCAGCTGACATAATTTGGCAAATAGTGCATATTAACACGATATAAACATGTTAGAGGCTCATCGGAGGCTCGACAACTTTCATTTTCTTCAACAATGTGTAACAGATATTCTAAGGGAGTAATTGTTGTGGATGCATTAAAATCTGTTAAGAAATGATAATAATAATTATATTCCATTTAAAAAATAATATGATTTAAATTTATATTTTGTTGGCAATTAATTATTTAGTGAAATTTATTGTTTTTTCACTTAATATTTCAAAAAATAATAATAAAAAATTGTCATTGATTTAATTTTTTGGGTATATATATATATATATATATATCATTACTATACTATATATATATGTATATATAGTAATATATATATATATATATTATACCTATCTATATATATTATCCACTATATATCCTATATAATCATATTATATATATTATATATGTGCGCGTAGGCGTATCTCTCTTTTATCTCTGTATCTAACTTCTCAAAGGGTTGATATATATATTATATAATATATACTATATATATAATATATCACCAATAGATTATTCTTATCTCTATATATGATTTACCTTCCAAGGTTTTGTACATCATAATATACACTCTATACTATCTCACTCTCTTTTCTTACCTATCCTTTTAATTATTAATTATACATTGAGCTTTACCCTCACTATTTTTTGATAAACACGCTAATACCAATGACGTCACTAATATTACTATGTAAGTGTGTGTTATTATTGCAGGTATTTTTGTATATCGGACTAAGAACATGCACGGTTTAGGTGAATTTGTTCGCTCTCCGGGGATTTGTTACACAAACTCGTATCCAGCTCGCACGCCGCTGGTGGGTTAGCTTAAACCCCAGCTTTTTTTCCCTTTTTTATAACACATAACTACACCAACTCATCACTCACCCATAGTTAGAACATAAGATATTTCGGATATATAAAATACTCCATACTAAATATAACTAAGTCCTAACATACAGTTCTCGCTCCATTAAAACTATTTTATGTGTCACTTCTCGTTAGGCTGAGTTACAATAAAATACCTATTCAGATATTACGTACAATTTGTAATTATATATGTTTGGTGGTTTTGCGAGTATCTGACTTTCTTGCAGTTGCTCTTACTAATATTAAATCTTATATACCTCAGCATTAGACCGCCTGGATTTTCAGCGAATTTGCCAATTACATTTGCTTCCTCTCCAATCGTTATTTTATCACTACTAATCTATGATCTCTATGATATATTTTCCTCATTAACCTTTACACAGTCCATTAAGCCTATATTCATGTTTATTTGGTGTTTCTTAGTGAAAGTCTTTATTCTTTCGAAGAGCGGTTGAAAGCCTTTCAATGGTACTAGTTGAAAACCTCTATCCTGGTAAGGCGAAACTTTAGTGCAATTATTCAGACAGTTTGAATTGCCATTTCAGAGAGAAAAATATGACGCACCTCGGCTTTCTTTACATGACTCCTCTAGTTAAGTCTCAAAGTCTTAATCAACTTTCTGCTCTTATACCTAGTCCTTTTTATTTTCTCTTTACTCTCAGCCCACAAGGTATATACCTATACAGTTAGCTTCTGTATGAATTTTCTTGACATCAAGAAAAAGAAACTTTGAAAAGATTTTTAACACTTTCTTATGCAAACTGCCTAAGGGACTTTCCAAAACTAACATAAGAATATGGTTGCAAATGAATCAGGGACGATGAAATTATGCTGGCACGTCCCTCATCTTGTCCTTTCTGAATCTTCGTCCTCTTTAAACGCAAGATGAAAACATGGGCTCATACAATAAGGCAGAAGTATACAAAACGCTTCCAAAACATTCAGCAGAAGTTTCAGCAATTAATTGATTTGCTTTATGTTTCCTTGCCGGATTGTTCAACTTCTTTTCACTCTATGATGGTGCAAGTTTCCTACAATAATGAATCCTCACGCCAGTAATACATTGGCGGTATAAGAAAGCACACTTGTTTGCGCTTCCTTTATGACCAATTTTCTTCTTATACTCCTTTTTACACCAATCGACTTTTTATTATCATCACTTTGTATAGAAAAAGGAGACCACATATCTGATGATATTTTAGAGTCTAAAAGGTTTTCACAAAGTTTTGGCAAGTTTGGGAATGTATTTTCAAGGGTTATATTATGGTAGGAGTCTCTGAAAAAGTTTTTTTATGTCTTTTATTGTGCACAGGGAAGTTGGTGTTGCGCAATTTTTATACACTTTTAATGTGTCATTAAATTAATTATTTCAAACAAATTTAAGTTTAAATGCGCATTTATACCATTGAAAAAGAATATACATTCTCTCTCCTTTTCTTTTTTGGGCCTCTCCAATCGTATTTTCTTTTTGAACTCCAATGCTCTTTTTCCATCCTCGTGCCATTTGCCTGCGCTCTCCCAGGCCTCGTCGTAAACCCTGATCCAACGCATAGCTAGGATCCATATCACCTATACTTATATAATAAAAAAATTTTCTTTATATTTTGTCTTCGCGCAATGGTTTTAACCATAAAACATTTCCTTCAAAAGAACTTCAAGTCCCAGAAATTCTTATCAAACAGTCATTTTCTTTCAAGATCGAAAAACCTTAATCCTATAGATAATTGTTCACTGCCTGACAAATCTACAGTTTCATCGGCCAATTCGGCCAATATGGAGTAGATACCAAATTTTTTTACATCCGCGACAATCATGCTTTTTTACGATAATAATTCCGCACAAATTAATAAGTTCATTTGAATCATCGGAAACATTCAGATGGCATTCTTCTGTCCTTGAATATGTTTTTTCAATTCCACGTCACTTTCTATTCGAAGCTTTAATTAGGGTCTTCAAAATTCCCTCATGCAGGCCTAAACCTCTTAAAGGTATTTGCGAAATATTTTTCCTCAAGAAAAATTATGGTATCCAAATTGATGTGATTTTTCTTTTATTTTCTGCAGTTGTTTTTTGATAAATATCAACGGGTAAGCCTTCCGTAATTGATTTATCAGCTTTGGTAGACGCCAAATGCTATCGACACCAGCTAAAAGAGTTTCTAGCCGGAGAAGTAACGGTAGAAGAAGTTAGCTGTATAAAAGCACACAGCTAGCTGACTTCAAGCCAATATGAAAACGAAACATATAAAAACTCTTGAGAAAAATGTAAATTTATAATACGTTAGTAATTAGTATTTACTACTTTATTATTTATCGATTGGTGTATCTTTTTCAGTTTTTCTACTAATAAATCTTTAAAAAACTCGTCTGGCAAACATATAAGGTTAATTTTTTTTATTTCGTTAAGTGCCCCCGCCCTCTTCCCCTGCTCCCTCTCTGTATTACTCCGTCCTTTTATCTTCCTCCGTAATGTATATAATATATAATATATTATTCTATTATTTCCTCTCATATATATATTTTTCATATCCCTTATCGTTCTCTTCGTCAGAACTTAGTTATATTATCTCCTATTATATCACTATATTCATATTACTATAGTATATATATATATATATATATATATCTGCCCTCCTGTATACGCTCATATATATATATATATATATAAAATCATTTGAAAACTTTTCTTTGAAATTATTAAAAATTATTGTCAAATAAAAATGTTTAATATAATATTAATTATTTCCCAACTCCTGAGAGATTTTTTTTTAAAGTATCATTAGCTTTAATTATTTATTATTAATTTTTTTTCTGTTTAAGAGTTGCTTAATAATTAATTATCGATTTTAATTAAAAAAAAAAATTTGATTATTGGAAAAAAAATGTAAGACGCAGTTTTAGATATTAAAATAAATTTTCATTTCGGAACAAATAAAAAGAAAATAAGAAAAAAATTTTTAAAATGATTTTCTCTAAACCAAAAATTATTTACCATTATTCTGATATATATGTATATATATATATATATATATATATATATATATATATATATATATATAATATAAGTATTATATATATATATATATATATATATATATATATAATTATATATTATATTATATATATATATATATAGTATATATATATATATATATATATATATATATTACTTAACTGATTAGATTAAGAAGTTCCTCCCATTTGTCAAAATTTGGTAACGTGGTTCGATTTTCGTTATATATTAATACTTGCCACATTATTATCTTATCTATGTAAGCTGACATCAATCTGTTTTAAGATAAAATTTAATATTTCATTCTGAAAATCCTTTTTTCTGTCCGTTGTTATATTGATACATTTTTTTTTAACGCTTATCTTAGTGTAAAATCAGGTCAGCTAATTTATAGAGTTAAGTAATTTGTAAATAAGTTTATATAAATTCTAAATATAATAAAAAAGTTACATGAAATTAAAACATTTTCTACAACCAGACATTAATTATTATATTTATTATTTCATTTGTATAGTTTCCATCTAACTGCTTATATTTCGATGGTCCCATCTCACAAAAGTTTTTCACTGTCTATGATAATTGGTAGATTTTGGAATTGGACCATCATGTTTAAAGTAAATTGGTTTAGGGAATGTTACTGAATTGTACCATCATGGTTAGTTAATTTGAAGAAATGCTAAGAACTTATTTTGAAAATGATTTCCCAACCTTTTTTAATTGACAAAAATTGTTAAAAACTCTAACGATGAAAATTCAAATCTTCCCCACCATCAATATATAATCTGCTCAATAAAAAGATTCTTCATATAAATACCATTTTGGGGAGAACTAGTTAGCGAATTAATAGAGAAAAAATACTAATTTACTTTGACATACATCTTCCCACAATCTTAAAGTTTAAATAATTTCATAAATTGATAATAGGATTGGTAAAATTCTTTAAAATTAAAGAAAATCTCTGCTATCTTTGTGTTCTTCAATTATTTATTATAAAATGTATAACTGTGCATGCTTTCTAGCATTAGGAAACCATAGATGCTCTCCACACGAATTGGCTGAACACAAGGGTCATCTCAGTAGAACTTTAGAGGATCCCCATCATCCACCCCATCGGCCATTTATAATCATTCTTCCAGGTTTAATCATAATATATCGGATCAAAATTTTCAAAATTTTAGACCATGGAAATGCTGAAGATTGGAAGTTTTGGGAAGTTTTGGAATCTTATATATTTGGACGATGAAGCGTTCCCTAAATGAAATTCATACAATTTAATAGCTTAAACATCTTAAGTGAAGTTGAAATCTTTCTATTTGTAGTTGACCTTTCTAACTATTTGTTTAATATTTCTTTCTACTAATAGTGAAGCAAAACACTTATTATTATCTTACTAATCAGTTTAGCTATTTTAATTTGTTTATTCTTTATGCATGACTTTGAAAATGGTGTTTTGATAACCCGAACTCAGTACGTTAAATTACAGTATAAAATATTTTAGGATTGTATAATATAGCAGTAAGATAATGAAAACATCTTAGAAAAGGTATCATATATAGTTTATATATTATATATATATTATAATATATATACATATATATATATATATATTATAGATTATATAGCCACTGATATATAATATATATATATTATATATATATAACAACATCTGCACCTTAAATCGCATTTTATTCTGTATTTTTCACGTATATACCAAATTGATCGAGGATAAACAAGGAGTGAACCAAGTTTAACCTTAACCAAGATGACTATAAAGGAAATTGCCAGTTCCCTGAAAGAAGAAAAACAAACTGTTGCTTCCCAAGAGGGAGTGAGGCATGTCGTTGACATCTAACCTCCAGACAAATCTCCCCGTCCCACACTCCGGGTCAGAGGTAACACCTCTGGGTAAATTTTAATCGCGCGAGCTTAAATAGACGACATTTGGCACTTTAAATCGTGAATTATATTTATTCTTTTAAAGTCCCTAAAGCGGTTTAGAACCCTTACCTTTAGGATTGTAAGCCAGAGTGTTACCCTTAACCACAATGGCTATAAGAAATCTCGCCAGGTCCACTGAAAGGCTTTGCTTACCAAGAGACGTGAAGGCACTGGTCGTTGACATCTAACCTCCAGACATATCTCCCCGTCCACACTTGCGTCAGAGTACATTGGGTAAATTTTAATCGGAGCATCCTTTAAAACTTAAAGGGGTAAGTTGTTTCAAACCCACTTAGGACTTTTGAAAGAATACCAATAAATGCACGATTTAAGTGCCAAATCTCTTGTATACCTATTTAGCTCCCTATTTAAATTTACCCAAAGTGACCTCGACCCGAGTTGGCTGGCGAACTCTGTCTGGAGCGGTAATGTCAACGACTGCCTTTCACCCTCTTGGGAAGCAAAGCTTTTCCCAGTGGAACCGGGCAGATTCCTTCTATAGTCCATCGATGGTTAAGGGGAACACTCTGCTTAACATCCTTACAAGGTAGGGTTCAACCCACTTAGGTAACTCTTAAAAAATACTTATAACTATTATTATTATAACTAATATATATATATACGAATAATATATTATATTTATATATATATAATATAATATATAATACTATATATATATATACTTCCTTCATCTACTTATTTCCCAGATTGGGAGTAGTGCGTTAATGCATCGAAAAGAAGAAAGCAGAGAAAATATACAAAAGTGAAAAGAAGCCCAGCCTTTACTCCCCCTCATTGTACCAATTAAATTAGTAAGAACTCGGTCGCATCAGAAAATCCACCTAGAGCTTCAACAGGACGCGACGAGCCTCACATATAGTAGATTCTCGTCAAGTTGTTGGGTCATCCCTTGCCCAAGTTGGCACAACCATCCCCTCACGACACCCGCCATTTTCCTATATCATGCACCTTCTCTCGCCTCTGCCACAACTCACATTTTCTTCCATGCAGACATTCTGTATGACTCAATCCACTTCTTTCGGTCTTCCGCCGGTTCGTTCCCAACACACTCACCATTATACATTCGCTAACCAACCGACTATCAGTTCATCATTTCCACATGCACCAAACCATCGCACGTACTTTCATTTATGTCTCTCGTTTACCCCTTTCTTCACACAACCATAACTGTAATATGTTCACTTCCTCATTTTATCATCTTCTACACCTAGCACGCCCTAAGATTTGATCCATCTAAACACATTAACTTTTAGATCTAGACTTCTCTATTCCAGATCATGGTTTCACTACTATACAAATACAGGTAACATCATACCCTCCTGCAAGACCCTAGCGCACTCCAGACTTAGTCCTTTTACATTCACTAACGATTTAATTGCACCAGCTACCTTCCTGAAATTCACAACTTTAGTACTACACTCTGCATCATCCGCTTCCATTTCATCCAACATACTAAATATTTAAACTACACTTGTTCCAGCTGCTCCACCATCTAACATAACTTCACATAGGAGATCCTCCTAACTCACTATTACCCTACTCTTATATTACATTTACGTTCAACCCTCCTTTTACACACCCTGCCAATCTCTCTATCAATCCTCTCAAACATTCTTCCGATTCGCCACAAAGAACCAAATACCGCATATAAAAGGTAGGGCACCTCCACTCCTCTCCATTCTCCATCTCTAACACCATTTCCTGTCACCCCACCTCTAATTCTTTATACCCCATTTATATATAAAATGAATAACCAGGAGATATAACACAACCTTGTCTCACTCCCTATTAATACTAAACCAATCACCTTTGTCAAAATTTATTTTACACATGCTTCACTCATCCTCATACATACTTTTGATTCCATCAGAAGCATACCACAACAACCATATATCACTAAAACTTGCCATAGAGCTTCCCTATTAACCCTATCATACAACCTGTTGCAAATCATAAACTAATATATTTATTCTTCTTATCTCTCATTTTCTCCAATATTTGTTTCAATGTAAAGATTTGATCCACACATCATCTACCACTCCTCAACGCACTTTAGAATATATATATATATATATATAATATATATATACATTATATATGTATATATATATATCATATATATATTTATATATATATTATATATATATATTTTAATATATTAATATATATATATATATATTATATATATATATAATAGCGTAAAATTTAAAAAAATTCAGTTGCAGTTACGAAACATATTGAAAAAGTTGCTCTACGTTCTAATGATTATAAAACATATCACATTTTATTGAATGGACATTGTCTTCCACTTCCGACTTTCAGTTGAACATCTGAATTTGACATACGTTTCCTATGCATTGTTTTAAATTCAAAATTGAAATATTAACTATAGAGAGTTAACATTAATTATATTAGCAACGCATGTCTTAAAATAATGGATTATCACACACATAATTCCGATGCATGAAAGCTCTATCTTGTTGTCAATCTGGCAAATACAAGTCTTGGATTTCATCTTTGTCACATCATACCATGACGTGACCTTTTCCCAAATATAGCAGCGGCAATATCTTTAATTTTCCTTCTACTGCTTGTGAATGACATGAAATTTGCTGCAGAAGTAATTAAGTTGTAATTAAGTTGATTATTCGAGAGATATATTAACATTGGAGGAAATGAATCATTACACTGATTACAGTCAATCAGGTCAATGTACGAGGATGTGGTCAGGTTTTGTGAAATATGTTCTGGCAAAGATTGGGCTGAATTGCATGTGCCTGCTTCGCTCGTGCTTTAATGATGTGTTCTATGGTAGTCTTACTAATGCTCTTGTCGTTTTCACTAACTGCAGCTAAATAGAATGTTTTCTGCATGTTTAATGCAGTTAGTGTGAGACCAGCAGTAAATTAGATAATTGTGATCTACTACCTCAGTTTTGTACAAACTGTATGAAAAAGAAAAATTATCCTGCACCTTTGCAGATGAATGCTTTATCCAAAAAACAGCTGGACCACTAGAGAGTCACATTAAGAATTTGTTACTCTTCTTAGAGGCTCAGACGCCACCTCCTAAGAGCAGGCGCAAGATCCAGTTGCTTTTGTCAACACCCTTGCATGTTTAAATTTTCATCTGATATTTTTTCCCGAGGAATTAAATGTCCGAAAAATCTGTCGATCACAATAAACCACAAGAAATTCTTTTAGAAAGTACACGTTGCGTCTATGCTAAGGATCTTTCTTAACAACGTATCAGGGCATCTTTTACCATACTAAAAACATTGATAAAAATTTCGATTGGCAATCCTTTCGAATCACACCTGTAAAGATAAGCTATTTTATATCTTTGAATAGATGCTCCAATCCTCATGCACATTCAATGTTGCTAAAAACTCTTACAATGCATAATAACGCCATGCAGTAGGCCAATTCAACTACTGCAAAGGTCTGCTTAAGTTCTCCTTCAATTTCCTTAAATTCATTTGTTTGCAGTGTTTCTATGTGTTCCATCGGCAATAACACCTTGGCAGTTTCCAACCAGGTTTGCTTCAATAAAAGACATCATCTCTTTGTTACATAACAGATTTTATTACTTTTAGGTACAACATGATCGATGCTTTGTTTCTGGAAATGAAAAACGCTATGTCTTTTATCTGTATACTCTTCTGCCACCAAAGCTCTGGAACTAATGATCACTCTGCCTCCCAATCAAAACTAATAATAAATTTCATTGTTCTCAGTTACATGCTCTTTGAACCCAGTCATCTTCCACATATTTCTCTATAATGTAACTTTCAAAGAGCAAGACATGGTGTTGAAAACAACATTTCATGCCCTTTAACAGTCGGCTTAACGATAAGACATGGCTCTGTTACGTTAACTTATTTGACATCTCATCAGCTGTTTTGCATAATCCTCTATATATGTTTCTTTCGAACTGGTTCATATTTTTCTTCACTCTAAATTTCATTTTCAGGTAATTTATATTCTTCAATAGGAATATTAGCATTATTCTTCATCATGTCTACAGATCATTTCAAGTTCTAATGACGTGCTGCACACTCACTGACTCTATATTTCGTACTTCTCTCTCTGAGTGCTAGTGTTTGTTCTCTTGTCAAGTACGAAATTATCACACCCCTAGATAAGTTTCTGATCAATCCAAAATTCACTCTATTAGAGGAATAAAGTGATGTGGGCTGAGCATCCACTTCTATCCCAAAAGCATTTGCAGGAACAAACATCAAAAAGATTTATCAAATTAGTCAATTTATAGTGGAATGACTGCAACGTTCTTTTCAATTCACGATATTTTTCTAGATTATGTACTTTTTCATCAGTCGTTTAATACGATTATTATGCTGCTTAGGCTTATTGTTATTTTGCAGATAAGTAACAGACATTACTTCATTAGGCTATATCTTTGCTTGCTTTACAAGCTGCTATGCTCCATTTGTTTTCGATTCCACAATATGCCTTGATAACATCTCATGTTTGATAATTACTTCTAGGAAGCTCTGCTGACTGCCTAAACCATAAATGAAGTTTCATGGAAACTTCATAGCAAATGCAATTGATAATTATTATAATTAGTTAAGAAATGACTGACGGTTAGGTATAATTATTTTCTTATGCAAATAACGATATAATTTATTTTAGGATCAGAAAAAAAATCAAATAACGTTATAATGATTGAGAATATTAACTGAAACCGACACATACTTATTCACAATATCAAAATTATCTCTAGCTGAAACAATTTCTAATTGAATAAAGTCACAACAGCAAATATATTGGAAATAGTAACGTCCACACACAAAACATATATATATATATATATATATATATTATTATATATATATAGTATCATATATATATATATATATATATATATAATTATAATTTATAATATAATTGTATATAATAGTATTATATATATAGATTATAATTATATATAAATATATTATATATATAATATATATATCATATATATATATATATATATTATATATATATATATATATAATATATATATATATAATTATTATATATATAAGATATATATAAATATATATTACTAAATATATATATATATATTTATATAGATTTATAGTATATATATATATAGATTATATTATATATTATATATAATATATATATATATATATTATATATTATTAATATATAAATCATATATATTATATTTACATAATTATATTATTATATATATATATATATATATATATACTATATATATAATACTAAATTTTATATATATATATATATATATTAATATATATATTATATATATATACATATACTTGCTTGAGGCATTGCCAACGTTGGTTCTGCTTCTTTCTAATCTCAGATTCGATGTAAACTCGATCGGTCGACGAGAACTTCCAGTGGGATCCTCAAAAATCAAACGCCTTCCTCATCTCCTATATAAGGTGCGATCAACGAAATCAACACCCGAAATCTTCTGGATTCAGTGATAAGAATTTTTTATTCTTCGCCTGCGGGATCGACACCCGGAAACTCTAACCTCAGGTATAAGTGTTGACTATTCTTTCCTTTTAAACTTTGAGTGCGGCCCGATTCCATTCATTATACGGTAATATAGAAGCAAATCCGGGCCCCAGAGCAAATAAAGTAACTGGCTCAAATGCACCGTAATAGACAATTTGGTTGAGAACAAATCTAGTATTATGCAACTCTTGCCAACTCTTGTTTCATCAAAAATGAACCAACCAGCAAACCCCAAATACTTATTCTCCAACATGGTTCTGCCACTTTTGCCGAAAGTCTTACACAGAAATTCATATTCCCACCCCCATAATTCTATCACCATACTTCATATAAATATTAATGATGAAAATAAACATAGATAATTTCAGCCTCCCCCCAAATTAAATACAATAGACACACATCACTTATACAAGAATCCACTCTCACACGAAACATTTATCTCTCTGAATTTTCTAACAACACATTCAACATAGACTTATTGCACTCTTATGCAAAAAATATCCAATTAAAACATCACAAATAACAGACAACTGCACATGAACAACGATCAAATATCCACTTACCAATGGACAGAAATACCAGTCAATAAAAAAACATAAAATTTAATTAATTTTTATGTCCCCCCAACAACATTTCAACATTGTCCAGGGAACTATTTCCTAGACCTATACCCCTTAACACAATATAATAACTTGATATTAGCCGGGGACTTAAATGTACATCACCTGGCTTGGTTTAACACTCACACACACATCAAGAGGTGACACACTTATAAACAATTTATACTTGCTCAGTGTCCTCAACAACAGGAACCAACCTACTCGTAGTCCTCTACAACAGAGTCAGAACTCAACTTCTCTCGATATTTCTTTCTGTTCCCCACAAATTCTAGTTACCATAATATGGCAAACCTTTCCTACCCCCTTATCAGATAACATCCCAATACTAATCATAATTCAACATAAACACTTTGCACACATCTTTTAAAAATATATATCAACTACAAGAAAGCAATTTAGCAAAGTTTACTAACCACATAGAACTGGACCTCGAATCCTTTCAAACAGTTGACTTTTCTTCTCTCAACAAAACAGCACAACATTTTAATAAAATAATTCTAAAAGCAACCCAAAAATACATCCCACACGAATATCGTATTTAATTTAACCCTAAATACTGATCTGAAATAAACACCCTTTTAAAACAAAGAAACTACCCAGACAAAATAGACAACCGAATCAAAACCAACTAAACCAAATAACAGACCTCAACAATAGAATAAATTATCTAATCAACCCAAACAAGAACAAGAATTGGCAACAATACACCCAAGCACTAAATCATAAAACCAACACAGAAAAAAATTCGCACGATAAAGTATCCATATTACGAACACACTCAATTCCTTTCTACGCACGAAGCTATTTGTAAAGTAAACAATGAAATCCCTGGACCAAAAAACAATATAATATTATTATGTCACACTATTCAAAAATCGCAAATAATTCCACTATCCCAACCAATAGACAAACAATTAAACTACTTAAAAAGTTAAAGCCAACCAAAAAGAAACCCCATTCACTCCCCTAGAAGTACTAAACACCTTCAGAAACCTTGAAAACCTACGAGTATTGAGCAAAGACCAAATATCCAATATTCCTCTGAAATATTTAGAACGAAGACTATGCAAGCACTAAACCAATATTTAACTTTGAATGGCAAATTAATTCTCTCACCAATTTTAAATATGTACATATAATATTATACTAAAGCCAAACAAACACTTAAGCAGTCAAACCTGCTTTTTCGGGAACCTTAGATCACAACTGTTTGTTGGCGCAAGCCCTTATAATCTTGCAGGGTATACAGTTGTAAGGAATAATTCGAACGACTAGACAGTAAACTCAGCATGCCGCCTGCCTACCACAACAGGAGGGTTTAATATAGGTATAAGATAGATCTAGGTTCCTTTTCCAGATTAATTAGAGTCATCTACATGGACGTGTGTATTTAAATAAAAGAGCGCTTGATCAGGCAGTCACCACTCTCCTATCATGACTAAATTTGAAACAGAAAATGCGATATATACTCTGCATTGGATTTATTAGATGGAACTGTCTCACCCTTAGAAGCTCATTTTGATGAGTTTAGGAGAGAGCGAGTGCGGCGTATTAGCTAGGCTTGTACGCAATGCATGGTGGTATTGATGACCATGGAAGCCATTTGATAGTTCCCCGTCCCCTTTTTCGATTCGGTTTGGATGTGATGAGGCGTTCGTATATATAGGATGATGACGATCAGAGAGAGCGTGGTAATCGCGATCAAGAGACAAAAAAAAAAATAGCAAAATTTGAAGATTTCCTATCCGAATTAATACAGCTCCGAGAGTGATGGATGTGGTACTTTGCATGTAGGCTGGTAATACTGAGGAGCGTGAGGAGTCAGAACGCGGAGTGCTTGGTTGATATGCATATCGCATCATTGTGAGGGGAAGCTCGAAATACTATAGAGATATGGAGCGCGAGAGCTCCACTCAGAGATTTTTCGATACCATCGAGGCCCTGTTAGTGAGTCGTGTTTGTTAACGCTATATAAATCTACTTATGCTAAACCGATTGTATATCGGTCTATGATCTATGACGACATCATGTCGAGGAGCGTCTTAATTAATAGCCTACACAAAGTGTGAAGGTATCTTCTGCGTTTACTAGGTGATCGTAGAATGCCAGAGATGAGATCTCTCATATAACTACCTAATATAAATGATAGTAGTACTGTGTGGGCGGACGACGGGAACGCACGCACTATTGATAGATGATACAACATGACAATTACGCTATCGTAGACAATGCTAGATAAAGGATCACATAGAACAGAGGCTGTCAAGAAGAAGACCCTATTTCTGATGACTGCAAAGCCACCCCTAAAGGTTCCTTATTACATTACTTACCCAGACCAAAAGAGATGAGTCTTGACGAGTGCTTATCTTGCGCTTGGAAATGCTGGAGATTGGCTATTAGAAGTTGTGTGTGCTTATAATGAAGAATATGATGAGAGCACGAATGCATAGTCGGATTGAGAGGTCGCGTTAGGCGATATGTAGTTACTGAGTAGCAGCGCTCGCGCCTCATGTGCTAACATTCAAGGTGAGGAGCTGCCCGTTCTCTCATACGAGACGAGTAAGCGCGGTACGTCTGATGTTGCTGCAGCGGCTTTGGATGTTGAAGGTTATGTGGCTCTAACAGCGAATTAACTCATGAGTAGTCCTTCTCACGTTGCTGATATGAAATAGGTGGCTAGTAGTAAGCCGAGTAGTGTGAACAAGCTTTGGGCCATTCAATGATAGAGATTAGATACTCATGCACTCAGTAGCCAAGGGAGAGCAGGTGAATTATGCTTGTGGTAATCCGGTGTCACTTAATATTATATATGTGTAAAGTGCTACGGTATGACTCATTAATGTCCTTTAAGGGAGCGACGCAGACATCTCTTCAGTCGCTGAAAATTCACACTAATCCGTAAAAGTAGTCTCGAAATATGATACTTGAGGATACGAGCATCGTCAGAGCCTCTTAAACTATAAGAAATTAGTGTGCTGATCTCTATACTCTGTCAGAATGAGATAAGAATAGATGGACTCTTTTCCCCGGTACCACACTATATCACGTACGGACGATATACAACTAGGATAAGGATGTTATAGGATCTTGTACTCGATATTAAGCTGAGCTCATGATAGACATTAGGATAACGTAATGTTGACTGCGCAGGTAGTGTTTATCTAAAAAAATTGCAGACACTGAATACTAAAGCTGTGGCGTTATTTATACATATATTAATTGTATGCATTTCATAATATTTAGTGTAGGTTTCTATCAGAATGAGCAATTGTGATGATATTAGATAGATTGAGTACTATTGCTGCACGGATCTAGGGTTACAGGTGATCTAAATTGAGGTATCGAAGGAAGTACTCGCCAATGTCAACCGATATGAAATAGACAATATCACAAAGATTTCGGGTTCGTGTAAGGTGCGTGTTTTAAGTGCACAGAATTAGTGTAAATAGAACTCTATACATTTAATATAATAGGATAATGCTATCTTTTCTTTTTTAAGACCGCTTTGTGATCTGGCATAGTGCATATTGAAGT
>JABUQX010046931.1:57500-67185 GCA_015478945.1 Trachelipus rathkii
ATATTTTTAACGAGGGTCACAGGTTGGCAACTGGTGGCGTGGGAGAATGTAGCAATTATCTCCTTGGACTTGGCTTCGTCCTTCTCGGACGTTAATTGAGCACACCCCCTCCTTGATTAGGGCTCTCCCTGTGAACGGATTGAGCGAGTTACATTTTCTTTATTTGGAATATTTTTAGTATACCTAATCTCTCACCTCTGGTCACGGGAGAAAATAAAAAAAACTATTATTTTCATGCCAAAGAGAAAGCTGTTTTTCATAGAAATAAAATGATATAAATTAAAACACTTGCATTTGCCTAATTACACAAGTTCTGAATATTTCATGTAGATTGGATGAACTTAAAAAAAAAAATAATTTATTAAAAAAATTTTTCCCAACTCTTGTCTATTATTGGTTATACTTTTGGGAGAAAGATGTAAAAAATATATCTGAATGGATTTGTGATAGACTCATTATTTAGTTCAAATTTCAAGTAATTTTTATTCAGTGTTTGAAACTTCTATTCAAGAAATGTCTTTATCAGGATTTTCCATATGAAAATAGAAAAATACAAAATAAACTGAAAGTGACACAGGAAAATGTCCAAAATTGACGATTTGAACACGCCAAATACTGGAACATGCCTTTTATCTAATGAAACTTGAAAAAAAATTATAAATATATGAACAAATTTCAATTTTAATTATTTTCCCACTCAATCAGAAAATGAGATTTACTTAATCATTTTTAATGCATGAGAAAAACAAAGAAATTAAAATATCGGTATTAATTACTACAAAAACGTTCATTTACTTATTAAGCAGAAAAGAACCATTTCAATAAATAAATTTCTCCTTTACATTTACAGTTTCCTAAATTAATTAATAATGTCTTCCTAAAAACATTTCTTATTATAAGCGGTAAAAACCATTCTTTCAGACTCAAATGCAAGCTTGTGCAAAAGTATCAGATCTCTTTAAATAATAAAAAATAAATCTTTAAACGAAGTTGAATTTTTGAAGTAGATCGAGCATTTTTGGTTTCCTTTAAAATTAAGTACCATTCAAATGAAAATTTGCAAATATATATTATAAGGTAATATATATATATATATATATATATATATATATATATATATATATATATATATATATATATATATATATATATATATATATTTTATATAATATATATAATATAATTATATATTATATATATATATAACATTACATATATATATATATATATATAATATATATATATATATAATATATATATATCTAAATTATATAATATATTATATATATATATATATATATATACTATATAATAATATATATATATATTTATATGATTTTAAGATAACTATGGGTTGTTAAATCTTTAATGAACCTATAAATTAATGCATTCCATTTGATATCTACAAATCTTCTTTCATAAAACTAATTCTTTTGTTAGTCAAAATATCTACTGTATATGCAGGAAAAATGAAAGGGTTGTTAGAGAAAATAGAATTCTAATGAGATTTTAATCATCGATTACACTTGCAGTCTTTTAGTAGAAAAAATGGGGTAAGAATATATTAGCATTTCAATTGCAACTCAAATGCTTTGTTAAGTTCCCTGAAATTAATTTGATAACTTGGCAATCAAAACAAAGTTTATAAGAAATTTAGGAAAAATGTTTTAATAAATAATATTAAAGTTATCATTTAAAATACAGAGCAAAATGAAAGAATAGTATTAAGGTTGATCTACTAATCCTTGTGATTTTTTGCATACAATGGAAACAGTGTGAAAAAATAAGGCACAATAAAAAATAAACTTCTTTTCGGGAAGAAATTACACACTTTTCAGATGTAGTCGTAGTGCAGGATTAAATTTTTATTTAAAATTAACATTATTAACCTTTTATGCTTAAATATTATGCTACATATATCGTATGCAAAACATTACCTCTATTCATAATAGAAATAAATAAGAATAAATAAGAAATACTTTAAAGAAAAAAATGATAATTTGGGAAGCTGAAAAAGTATATGAGGATTTTATTTATGGAAATATTAAATTATTATAACAAGTTGAAGCAACCCTTATCATCATAAAATAAATTGAAAATCAAAAAATAAAATAAATATATTTTTAAGCCAAATTTTAGTTTGGAATTAATGAATACATTCACATTTTCTTAATATTTGTAGAATTTTAAAAGTGAATATACAGATTTTAGCTATATAAATTTAAAACTAAAATTGTTAATTAAGAAAAGGAATTCAAAGAAAGTAACAACATATTACACATTTAAAAAATAAATTTTATTTTTTATTTTCAGATACCTAGATATATAATGAAACCGAACAATATGAACAAAAGATAGTAATGCAAAACGCATATATTTCTAATAACATTATATTTGTAAATAAAAAAATGAAAAAGTTTATATACCAATTTACTTACCACCAGGTGTGCACGGGACAATTAGAACGACTCCATCGTATAATCGACTTCCGTCTTGAAACATCTGAAAGTCAACTCTGGTAGTCTTGAGACTAGGCTTGTAATAACATTCGGACTTTTGTAATGGTATTTCAAATTGAAAGTGTTTTAATGCAGAACCAATCAGAGTGCAATGCCTAGAAATTCCTATTCTTAACTACAGTGATATATAACCAATTAGAACACAACATTTAAAATAAATACAAAATAAAAAATTATATTATATATATAATTATTTATTATAATGTATCTCTATTATACATATAAAAAGAAATAAAAAAGATTAATGGTGTCTTATTCTTGCTGCCGTTTAATTCTATATACTATGAAATTGAAGATGTTGTTGCTTCCCACTTATTAGTTCCAGTTGCTTTAGTTGGCATAGCCGTAGGCTGAACGTAGCCAAGCTACGAAATTATGATAAAAATTATAATTAAGTCAAATTAAAATCATCTATATATAGCCCTTCTTCTTACATACTAATAAAGTTAGTTTCCCTATATATAGAGATATGCGTAGCGTAAATGGTTGCACAGGCTATGAGCCATATAATTTCTCTGGTTAGTGAGCCTATAATTTATGATGGTTTATTGTCATAGTATTTTACACGAATTAGATAATAATATGTGACAAAAATCATATTTAACTTATAAAAATAAATGCACAACTAAAATGTATTATAAATTTTAAAATATAAATAATAGCTGCAACAAATTGTACAATAATAAATAAAAAAGCAATTTATACAAGATGGCTGCCGCTCGGTAAACAAAATCTTAAGGAGAGTTCAAGGTTGGTTCAGATCTACCTTGACTAAGGAAGAGTAATTCGCCAAGTATTTGCGACTATATCGTCAAGTTACTTTACCTTAGTCGGTGTGTAAATATACTTATTTACTCAAAGAATTCAATTAATAAATTGAATTTACGTTAAGGATAAGGTATAATCATGATAATGAATAACATCTTTGACGAAAGGATTTGAGTAAAATAAGTGCACGGTTATATGATAAATACGTCCGCTTATAGTCTTTTTATTTGCTAAACCTAGCACTATAGGCTTCCATACATCAGCTGATATATAGTGATCAAAAAAATGGGATTCTATAATAAATAATAATTCTAGTATTATGCTTATCCATAGTATTAGTTATATATATATATAGAAGGGCTGACAAAATGACGTTTCACAAATAATAAACATTTTTCCTTTTTTCAGTTTTATCCTTTATTAAGAGGGATATTTCTTTAATATAATGAAAATTTTCTAAATTATTTTCCTTCGTATAATACTTAATACCCCTTGTGCTGCGAATTATGAATATATTCATTCATACTTAGTTAACCCATATGCGATTTTAGCGGCGAATTTTTACAGTAATATAAAATTAACTAAGTTTAGTAATTTTAATATAGTCAGAGAGATAATAATTATATTAAAATGATACATTTTTCAAAATTAAAAATAAAAAAATACTTATATGTTATATATATATATTTTGTAATCTTTCATTTAATTTTTTTTTATTTATTCAGCTAAATCACAAATGCAATTTTACTCTATTTGCAATGTTACTGTATTTATATATATATATATATAAATATATATATATTATAATATAATATAGATATATAAAATATATATATAAATTATAAAAAAAATTATATCTTTAATATACAAGTATATATATATAATAGATATATGGATATTATAATCATGTTTAAATATAATATATATATTATTAAAATTTTAAATATATATTAAATAACTATATATAGTCTATTTTGAATTTTAACTTCTTAGATTTAGCCGAAAAGAAGGAAATCATGATACGCAGAAATTCTAATACAGCTTTATTTGAACATATTGCCGTTAAATGAACTTTAAGTTTAGTAACATTAAGGTAAAACTTTTATGAAAACAAAAAAAGCTAAGATATAAAAGGCAAATTACAATATAACAATGTAAACAAACTTGACAACCTTGTCAAAAATTGTAGTGCTTATGAACATCAATGATCAGATGAATATCAATTATTTAGGCAAATCATGATGATATGCATAAAATTGTTTTTTTCATCGCTTATATGGATTTTAAAGGATAATGAATAATTATAAGTTAATGATCTGTGGAGTCTCCAGTTGGCATTATGATGATTCATATTTGAAGGGTTGTTATATAATATGATTTCCCAAAGGACATTAAGATTCCGGATATATTTTAGTAAGGGGTTGATCTGTACAAGTATAATATGGAAAAAACGCTAAACTTTCCCACAATAAGTACAAATGATGTTGGTTTGACTCTGCCAGGGACACGCGGCAAATTAGATCCAATAACTAAATGTCTCGTTATTTTCAATAAATTTTAGGGTAAAACTACATTAAAGTTGTTGGGGGTAACCTAAAAACTTAAAGTCCTCCAGCTTGAGAAAACACATAAAACAAGTCTAAGACCTAAAAAACCAATAAGGGGAACCTCCATGAGATAACAAACCACAAAAGCATAAGAACCAAAAAAAGATGAAACGGATTAGAAGAGCAACCAAATAGAAGTTACAATTTAAGACCTTAAACCTTAATATTTTTAACCCAGGTAGAGTCAAAAGCAACCAATGACATTATAGTACATTTGGAACACCTATATTCCGGTATCTCATACGTGCAATGATCACGGTGCAGTAGGTATCCCATACGATGCGGTCTGATAGGACCGTTACAACACAATTGTAAAAGTCCTAGCGAATGTGCTTCCCGCTCAATCACCATAAATAAATTAAGTGTAATGTAATATACTTTATGTCTTAGTGCCAATGATATGATAGTATTATGTGAATAAGACAATATAAGAGTTTCAAATAGCACTTGCAAGATGGATAGTTTAAGGACAACTCATTTTTGAGTATTTGGCGGCCGAACCCCAAAGAATGTCGTGTTTACCCTTTTAAATAAAATTTTAAATAAGATAGATATAAGCTAATATGAGATAGCCATAGACTGACGACATCTAAATTGTAATTGCAGGAAACCATGTAGACATGAGTTTTGATACAAGAGTATCAACAGCTAAATGTTGTACAACTAAACGGCACCCAAAGAAAATGAACTTATATAGGTCCTAATAAGAAAAGAGTAACTCTCGTTAAGTCAAACACGAAAAGGCTTAAACTTTTAGCATTATGTGCATCAATAACTGTGAGAATTGATTCTTAAGTCTATAAACTGTGTGCACTCGACTGTGTTATAATGTAGATCGCTTTATAATTCAAGTGACAACCTATATACAAGAATGTGATAGATAATGTGTAGTGGTGGTATGCAGGATGTAATGTGTAATGGTGTATGTGTATGTCTTTAGTTTGATATAACATGTTTCCAATTCATATTAAATTTAATACACAATTATTGTGTTGCATCATGTGTTATATCACATTATTTATTTACAAACTATAAAAACGAGTTTTAGAAAAAGCTGTTTCTCATTCCAGCAATGCGTCTATTATCACAAATGCAAAATACATTCAAGATGAAGAAGTAACCATATGTGGAGTTGAATTATATGGCACCCCATGGCAACCAGAGTTTTGCAACTGAGCTTTTAATCTTCCTAGAGGAGATCCTTGGAATTTGGAATTTGATTCCAGATGATAAATTGTTGTTTCGCTTCTTAAGCTTGGTTAACGCTGTGAGATTTTTTCCGATATTTTGTCATGAAACTTGTAGAAGTAAAGTGGAAACGTAAAACATTTTTATGTCTTAAAGGAGTACTTATCAACATTTTCATTATGGAACCCATAAATTTCACGGTGGAAGTGATAAAGCTAAGGCCAAAGTAATACAGCAAACAGCCTCCAGGGGCCCCATCCCCCCCGCCCCCACCCACCTCATGTTCTAGCTGCTTTCACTGGTTTAGCCAGACTTTACTTATTTAATAAGAATGAAATAATGTCAACTCACCTATTTTTTCTGAAATTCAAATCTTACTATACATTTGTATTTTCGACATTACCCTTTTTACTAAAAACTTGTTTTTAAAAAAAATTGAATATAAATAAATATATTTTAATTTGGAACACTTAAGAGACCTGGTGATAGACCTTTTATATATATATATATTATAATTATTATATATATATATAGATATACTATAAATATATATAGTATAATATATATATAATATATTATAATATATATTATATAATAAACAGCTAAGGAGCCAAAGTCGAATTATTTAAGTGTGCCGCAATTGATAAAGTAACTAGGCATAGCATTACAAAAACGTAAAACATATTCGCACTTTTTCATGCATGTCTTTTAACATAAATCAAACTGTATAATTTTACCATTAACATGAGTAATATTTAACAAGAGATTATCGTATGCCTAAATCCTAACGATTGATAAAAGAACTAGAAAAAACACAACACCCACTACACGCCACACACACCACACAGCAACACACACACACCAACACCACACACACACAACACACAGCAAACATGTACGCACACCAGCACGTAACACAAACACAGAGGAATAATTGCAACGTAAACATAAGGTATTTCTAACATTATATTAACATGCTAAAACATACGCAATCACCTAACACTAAGAATATAAAATGTACAACAACAAACCTAACATGTACTTTAAGCACGAATAAACACGCTAACATTAAAAAATTTCCATACCTAACAACAGGAATCAATAAAGAACCAAAAATAGATACAAAAACGAATAGACTATTCCACAATCCTTTTTCAAACATGTCTTATAAGCTATATGAACAATGTTAAAATTTTACATTAAAAACATAGTATAAATAGTGTTAAACAAAGAATTCTAAGCGTATCCTACCAGACTTATTTGTAGAGTGAGAGTAATTAAAACTCCACAAGAGCAACATACATCTCGCACTACACTACAACACACTACATCATTTCTATACATTACAATTAACTATCAGCACACGACACCACGCCAACACACACACACACACACAGAAACACGAATATGTATTTTAACGCAAACATATTTTAATCTAAATAATACACAATCTTATTTATCAACACTGAAAACTAATATGGATTTCCTCAGAAAACTCTAAATAATTTGAGTACACATTTTCTCTCACATACTGTTCCAATACTCTTAAATACGTATATAAATTCTTATATACACCTAATGCCACTTTCGGTTAAACTTATGAAGCGAATGACTATTCTGCCTACATGAAATGAAATGCGCTATTCACCATAGCTTTCTTATCATAAGACATAACTTCCAAATGAGTGCGAGATCTTCAATTTATAACAATAATAAGCAATGACAAAATTCTATTAATGCACTAAAATTCTAATTCAATAATCCTCTACAAAAACAAAAATTTAATTTATTCATTAACTAAGATTATCTAAACAAAATAGCTAACGCTAAATCCATAGAGCTTTTGTCGCATATAACAATAGTAATATTATAAAACATACCAAATACATACTCTTCCTATCATGAGCACAAGACTTACTACCAAGCGAATGTGATATACAAAAACTGACGTGATGACGAGTGAAGAGAAATTTCGGTAGCGTGAGAGAAGCATAGATTTATCCCTGGAACCAGCAACACAAGTTTAAGATCATTTTATATATTATTTTCGTATATTTTAAATATTATCCTTTTTTTATATATTATTCTGCTATGCTATGTCTCACAGAGTAGGGTAAATATAGATAACGGATAATGTCCAAAATGGTATTAAATAAGCATGCAAATTCTTATACACTTGTTATAGTTATGGTATATTTTATTAGCTTAAAAAATACTAATCACGTCAAAATCAATAACATTGCGGAGGAGATACCCTAGGGATCACATCGCTAATCTTATTGGAATACTTTAGTATAGGTATATTATTGATATATGTAAGTAGACGTGGTAAATAATAGTGGAGCTCCCCAATGCTAGAGGGCTTAGTACTCGACGTGGTCCATATCCCAGGTACTATAACTCCTCCACTAAATAAAACATATAGGGTAAACATTTATTAAGGTATACACCCCGCCAGTATGTAGAAGATAAAAGAAACCCAAAGAGATAGCATACATAAGAAAGTTCCTTCTCCTAAAGAATACATCTTGCCACCGAGAGATACCCCAGGGTTCTCGTCACCACTGCTAGGGGAGTGAATGAATCCCTCATTGGCCTCCCCGTGGTATGGCGAGATCGCACAGCAAGGGGGGGACTTTGGTAAGCAGGCATTACCGCCCTCCGAAGGAGGGATGAAGGCCTCAGCTTTCGGGCTGAGGGCCGTGTATAACCTCCTTCGGCTATGGGTAAAGCCTGCTTACACACCCCTTCGAAGGGATGCTGACCATGAGGAATCTCATTCATCTATTAAGTGGTGCCCACCCCTGGCGCGTATCCTCGGTGGAAGATGTTCATCCTTCTCAGATACTTGGTGTTGATGGTATACCTATTTATGTTTCTTTTATGGTTGTGTACTTATTGTGCGCTGTGAGTCGCATATGTAATACCTTCTCAGCCCGGCTCTCTTTAGTAGTGTGTATTCTATTTGTTAGGGTGTGTAGTCGTCGATGAGTTTTTAATTAGGTTTCTCTCTTCCTTGAATTTTCAGGTAGGTAGGGACCCATTAGCCCCTTATACGGTAGTGTTAGGTTAAAAAATTTTGATATAAAAAATAAACTAATATATCTACCCTATACCTATATTACTAGTATATTCATACCCCCCGTAGTGATGAGTAGGTAGAGGTATAGTATATATAGGTATAGAGGTTACGGCTTCGTAATAGTACCCCGTACTATTATAAAAAAAATATATAAAAATATAAAAACTTTATATTATATATATATTATATATAATACATATAAAATATATAATATATATAATATATATTATATATACTGATAATCTTGTAAATTATAATATTATTTTATATTTAAATATAAATAATAATTATATAAATATATATATGTAATATGAGAAGATATATATATATATATATAATATATATTATATATATATATATAGTCAGATATTATTTATATATATAGTATAATTATGAAATTAGTATATTATTAGTTTGATATAATATATATATATATATATAAGTTATATATAGGTATAAAAATCTAAATATTAATAAATATAATTGGAACAATTGACATAATAATTATCGATTAATTTTAA
>JABUQX010046932.1:0-25000 GCA_015478945.1 Trachelipus rathkii
TTAAATAGCGAATGTCATATTTTTATCGATTTCATATTTTGGCAATATTAGAATTAATGTTATTGTTTAAACTATATTACACATCTCACATATTTTTACTACATATGTTTAGTCATAAATAATGTAATTTCTAGTGTAGTAAAATTAATTTATTTTTTTTTAATAGTCTATTATTGGTAATATTGTTATAAGTTTATTATACTAACACTCAACCATTTGTTGTCAAAATATCTTTATTAACCTATAATTTTGCGCAAATTTTGAATATATAGTATATACTATATATATATATATAGTATATAATATATATTATGTATTATTTTTAATATTATTATATTTATCTTATATATTATATTATTATTTTATAATATTACAAGATATATATATATAATATTAGTATAAATTTATCTGAACCTATGATTTTTAGATTATAAAGATTTCAATTAAGTAATATTTTGAACCTAGAGTTTATTAGATTATATAATATTCACTCTAATATGTTTTTTTTATATAGTTATTATATAATATAATATATATATATATATATATATATATTATATATATAATATATATATATATCACTTATATTATATATATATATATATATATATAATATATATATATATATATTTATAATTATATATATCGTTGCGTATCCAATTTAAAAAGGGGCCGCTCTATTATTTGAGGGTTGCGGATTGTGTCAACCTACATTGCCCATATATCTTATAAATTGCAAGTGGAATATTGAGAGTTGAGGTATATTTTTTTATTACCATAGGAGCTTTTTAGCCGCCAACTGAGAACCTGCCCTTATGTAACGAGGAAGAAGAAAGAGATGACAGGATAGAGACAACAACGAACACCCGTGCCACTACAGAATTGGATTCTTCCTCTACTATAATAATAATCATAATATATAATATTATATAATATATATATATATATATATATATATATAATATATACCTATATAAATATTATCTCATATATATATACTCATATATACTTGATGAGAGATCTTATACATCTATATATGAAAATTTTTATATATATATATATATAATAATATCTATATATATAATATATATTACCAAATATATATATAAATAGTTATACTTAAATCATAATATAGGTTTATATAATAAAATTAATGTAGTATATTATATATAAAAATATATAGATTATATATATATATATAATATATATATATTTTATTTATATATTTTTTTCTACTCAAGCTAGTATTTTTGCTATACCGGTTTGGTATTCCTACAGTTATTTGCTTCTTCTTCTACGATATAGGTTATACAGAGGAAAATATTATGCTTTAACTAGAATGGGATTTGGTTTGAATTCGGCTCCAATACCATGTGTAAATTTCGAACGTCTGAGATGTAATATAGGAGGGGGGGTCACCCCGAGAGCGTAGCCGAGCTTTACGCCCGCAGTTTATTAAAACTTTTTGGGCTTTCCAAACCCCGAAGATTGAGTTAAGGCCTAACGGCTAAATCATCGAACAGGTGTATTCTCAAGAGTGTACACGAGTGAGAGATGAATGAGAGAGCTATAGCGTGAGCGCTTAGCAGCGCGCGCGCGTACACATACAACAATTATTATTATATTACGTCGAAGATTCGTTTCTCGAAGAGAAACGAATCTGAGTCAAAAACACGTTTCCTGTAAGGAAACGTTTTTAAGCAACCGGCTCCGGCTCCGCTCACCGGCTCCAGGGCACCGGCCCCTCCGGCTCCGGCCCGCGTTTGGTCAGACTACCGGCTCACCGGCTCGAAGACAAGGATCCCCAGAAGGGGATCACTTCTGAGGTTGTTTCTTCTAAACCACCTTTTGCGAGTGCCTGCTTCAGCGAACTCTCGTGAGTCCAGCATCATGCACTGTCTCGCACACCGGTCCGCACCGCCCCGCATCGCCCCCTCTGGTTCCGACCTATCATCTATATAAGTAGAGTTAACGTAAATCGTGATAAATTTGGATGTTAGGTGTTTAGAATGGGGAGGTACCTATCTAGTCATGACGATGTTTAAGTATCCTCAAGGGTTCGCCCCCCAAAGGGGGGACCCACCACGCACGCCCTAATAAATAAATTTAAGCTATTGTTTCCTGTATAATATATAGTGAAAATTTTTGGTACTAGAGATTTCACAGAGTTGAGTTTTTCTAAGAAATAGTTAGTATTAATGGAAATTCTGGAGTGGAGTTTAGGCTTCCGGCACCGGTGCTGGGAGCCACTGCGGAGTGTGCTTAGTTAGACTCATTACATTCGTATAACAACAATCATGGTGTGTTTATATAAATATGTTATTGGACTTGTAGATTTCGAAAATAATGGTTTCAGAACCAATCAAGAAAAAAAAAATAAATATAATAAATTACCTAATAAGTACAATTAAATAAATAATAATTTCTTACACTTTTTATGTTATAACTTTAAAAAAACTGTTTTTACATACCCTAAAACTGATAAATCAGCTAAATCATAAACACACAATCCAGCCCCCTACTATCATGCCACCGCTTCCCTAGTCCACAGTTTGTATGATCTAATTGTAATCTATTGATATATAAGGTCAAATTGTTTACTGAAAATTTTACAATGTTTTACATACCCTAAAGCAGGAAAACAGTAAAAATCAAACCATCATCCAGCCACCCTCCTGCAACCCTCCTGTCCATTTGTCCAGTATTTTTGCTGATCTATTAGATCTATTGATTAAGGTCACAATATTTTTAACTCTTAAAAAGTATTGTTATGTTTAACATACCTAAAGCAGAAATCACTAAAATTAAAAGCTGCCCAAGTCCATATACCCTCCTGAACATTAGCATCATGTGATCTCTATTGATCATTGACTCTCTAGGTGTCATATATTTTTTAACTAAAATTTTAATGGTCGAAGCTTACCCTAAAAGACAGTGACTCCCTAAATCTAAATCTGCCCACCAACATTTTATTGATCAAAGCTTGTATGTTCTTTAATATCCTATGGATCAAATTTTTTAACTAAAATTGTACAACGTATTACATAACTAAAGCAGTACAGTTTGTTTAATTCAAACCTCTACTATCCCAACCATCCCTCTTGACCATTACTGTGATCTATTTGATCTATTATTAAGGTCAATATTTTATACTAAAATTGTAACGTTTTACATACCCTAAATCAGTAATCAGTAAAAAATCTAACCATCATCCAGCGTCATCTCGGAGCTACCCTCCTGTCATACCTTGATCTATTTGATTCACTATTGATTCAATGTTCAGCATTTCGAAGTATCATTCTTGGAATAAACACTATAATAAAATCGTTCTTATATACGATAATACAATCAATATATGTTGACGTAACAAAGTTTTAGTCACATTCACCATAAAGCTTACTAAGTATCATCTGAACTATGATATAATGCACAACAAGACAAACTTAGCACATCTTAAACAGGAATTAAATAAATGGTTAACGCTAACAAAGTTCACACTTACACTCAACAGTAAACCACAACTCAATAGCATACAAAGAAACTGAGTAACCTATAATCTTACTCATTTTTTCAAGCAATAACTCTAACATATTAACGTTATATACTTACTATCTAAACACGAGTAAACATTTAACTCTAAAAGAATTTCTCAAAACAGTGGTTTAATTATACTGGAATCAAACAACGAAGTATGAAAAGCTATACGTGAATAGAAAGCATTTCCCACATCAAGTCAAAAACTAACACTCATAAGGCGTAACATGAACAAGAAAATAATGCAAAAAGAAAAACCCAAACCTAACAACTTACACACAAATAAACTTTAACATTAACAAAGAGTCCACACTTAACACTCACAAGTAAAGCAACCTAAACCACTGGTATGTGCAAAGCGTGTAACCTAATCTTTGTCTTATATTTTCAAGCATATCTCTAACATAAATTAACGTGTTAATAATACCTATTACACTGACATCAGTAACATTTAAAACTAAAATTTATCACAAACATTGGTTAATTATACTGATTCAACGAATATACTATAGACGTACATAAAGTTTCTACCACATGCAATAAAACCTAACATAGCGTAACATGAACTAAAGAAAAATAATGTACAAAGACAAACTCACCTCAACACAATTAACACAAGTACGAATAAAACCTGTTAACATTTAACTAAAGTTTCCACTGAGTTCTTTTAATACTAATCGTAGAAATATATGCTCACATAACAATGTTTTTCACATTAATAAAGCTAACATAGCATCAATTGCAAACTAGGAAAATAAATGTACCCAGCACAGAAACACAACCTACGCCCTAATAAACTGTTAACATTAACAAAGTTCCACACTTACAACCAGTAAAGTAACTAGAAATGAAAACATACAAAACGTAACCTGTTCATACTTTTCCAAGCATATCTCTAAACATATTAACGTTAATCTTAACATTGACACAGTAATACATTTTTCAAAAAATGTATCATAACCTTAAATAACTATCATATACAGAAACTCAACGAATATATGCAAACGTACAAAGTTTTTACATAATCATAAGTATATTTAACAAAAATTTATCATAACCTTAATACCATAATAACTATATACATCTTTTTAGACTCCTTCCCCACCCTTTCAGAAAATAACAACTCTTATAACATGAAAAAGATTTTAAGATATAACAATTTGCATAAAGTGATGCAATACTTATTATATTTAAACCTCTGGCTGGAATACAAGCAATGTAGCGTCGCCATTCGGTTTACACAATTAAAATTATAAATAGTACACATTTCGTTGGGAAATAGACGAAATGCCTTCGCCTACCAAAATGAGTTCTTTAATATACTAACCAGCGAATATATTGCTAACATAAACAAGGTTTTCACATTAATAAGCTAACATTAGCATACATATGGAACTTTTAAAGAAAATATAATGGTACAACGAACGAATTATCAACACAACTTAGCAATTGGAAAAACTGTAGCATTAAGCAAAAGTCCCACACTTAAACACCTGTACAAAGTAACTAACCATCTGCATACCCAGCTTAAACAAAACACGATAACCTATTCCATGCATTTTTCTCACAAACATCATCTCTAGCATATTATACGAGAGTAATTTATATACCATTAACCACGAGTAAATTTAACAAAGAAATTAGAATGCAACATATAATTTAATTATCATATAGACCAACGAATAACTGTAAACATAGCAAAAGTTAATTTATTCAAAACATAACACAAAATAATGTTCTTTAATATACTCTAACTACATAAGCGAATATAAGCTATCCTACATAACATGTATTGTTTTTACATTAATAAACCACAACATAACATAACCTAGAACTAAAAAATATATCGTGCAACGACAAAACTCCAACACACCATACGTAGCTGATAACACTAACATTAACAAACTTCCTGCCCTTAACAACAGTAAAGTACATAACACTTCGTCCAAAACGTAACCCTATTCACACTTTTTCATGCATATTCTCTGACATATCAATGTTTAATTTACATTAACATCGTAATATTTAAGCAAAAGTTTAGCATAACTCCTGTCTAATCATTCAATACTGGACAAAAGAATATAATGCCTGACGTAACAATGTTTTACACTATCAACTTCGTAACATTTAACAAAAAAACTTCAAATCATAACCTCTCGTCTAAATATCATTATCCCCAGCGAATAATCGCAAAACATAACAATTCACTCATTAAACCCAACATAAACAAAAAATAACCAAAATAAACTTATCCTAAACATAAAACGATAAAATTTAAGTTTTGATAAAATATCACAGTAAAAAAAACGTAATAATTTACTGATTTTAAGCATAAATCAGTAATCAGTAAATCAAACCACCACATACATACACCTGCAGTCCACCGCATACCTCGTCCCTATATTATCACCACGACCTCGTGATACTATTGAAGCTATTGATTCCAAGTCATATTTTTAAGTATCATTTTTGGACAAACATAGATTTTATAAAATATTGTTCTTTATATACTAACGTATTTACCCTACGATATATAATATGCTTAACCAAACAAAGTTTAAAACTCTATTAAAAGACTATCAATTCTATAGACCTGTTGGGTGTGGTGACTAGGAATATATATGTTATTCAATGCAAACTAACATACTCGCGATATGAAATAATCAGCTTATACATTCTGAAATGTCCCTACTGATCAAAAGGTAAAGTAGCTAACATGTGCATGAAACATACTCGTTATGTCGTTCCCACTTTATCGGCATATTAGCAACAGGTAACGCATATTACACTCATAACAAATCCTAACAAATGTTGTATATCTCTAATCTTATCAAAGAATGTCAACGATTTTAGTACTATGAATAAACACTATCTTCATCAAAGTGTCACTCGTTTCGAGTATAAAAAATCATTTGACCTATGAATAAACGTAAGTAGTAAGCACAAGTCTAGGGCAAACCTAACATTAATTACACAACAAAAACATTAACCCTAGGCTCACGCTCTCTGGCTAACACATCATCGTCAAGTTAACCAGTAAACTATCTTCAAAACTTCATCACTTTCTCTAACTAAATCAATGTGTTATTTCCGACCATTGTCATAGTAAATGAATTTAAACATAAAGTACTTCTTACGAAATAACAGTTTTCAAATTAGATCCAAGATAATCTAAGCAAACACCATATACCTTCCAGAGAAAACCCAGGGGATGCGCCCCTTGAAAGGGTGTGAATCCTTGCGAGAGTGGATCACCCCGAGGGGTGTAGCGGGCTTCGAGGGGTAAGCCGCTTACACCCCTTCGGGGTGATCCCTCCTCGCAGGATTCACACCCTTCAAGGGCGCATCCCCTGGGTTTTCTCTCGGAAGGTAATGTTGTTGCTTTAGATACTCTTGGTTAATGAAAACTGTTTATTCGTAAGTTAAGTACCTTATGTTAAAATATTACTATGACAATGTGGAATAACATTGATTTGTTAGAGATGGTATAGATTTTTGTAAGAATATTACTGTGTTAACTGACGATGATGTGTTAAAACCGTGAGCCTAGGTTAAGTTTTGTTGAATAATGTTAGGTTTTGCCCGAGATATTTGCTAATGTCTACGTTTATTCATAGTCAAATGATGTTATAACTCGAAACGAGTGACACTTTGAAAGAAGATAGTGTCAATTCATACGTTCAAGATGGTGACATCTTTGATAGATTGATCACTTTGTTAAGGGATTTTTGTTAGTAATACTGCTTTACCTGTTGTTAATATGCTCGAAAAGTAGACACAGGTTGATTTATGTATGACAATGTTAGCTACTTTACCTGCAGTAGGGAATTTTCAGAATGTTAGCTGATTATTCTATACGCCGAGGTATGTTAGCTTGGCACATTTGTACATTAATTCCTAGTCTCGCGGTTATGATTTTTTTAGCTTATTGATGGTTTATAATTACTTTTGTTGGTTGGCATATTTTTCGTAGGTTTAGTATATTAAAGAATATTATTTTTTATGTTTATTTTTTGTCCAAAGTGATACTCTTGAAATTATTGACTTGATATCAAATTAGCTCAATTAGATCACAGGCGGGTTGGGTACGGGTAAGTGTTGATCTGTGTAGTGGAATGGGTGGTTTGATTTACTGATTTACTTGTAATGTTAATGAATTAAAATCAGTAAATTATACGTTTTACTGTGATATTTTATTAAAAAAATTTTACTTTATTTTTTATTTTGTTATGAAATTATATTTTTATTTTTTGGTATTTTTTGTTTATGTTTGTTAAAACTTTTTTTTTATGTTTAGCGATAATTCGCTATGGGGAATTATTAATTTAAATATCACGAAGGTTATGATGAATATTTTTGTTAAATGTTTACGAGTTTGGATGTAATAATATATTTTGATTTACGGAAGCTTATTTCTTTGTCAGTATGATGATTTGAACACAGGTTTATGCTAAACTTTTGGTTAAATATTAGATGTTAATTTGTCTTGGTTTGATAGTCAGAGATATCATGAAAAAGTGTGAAATAGGTTACGTTTTGGACGAAGTGTTATGTATTTTACTGTTGTTAAGTGCGGAAGTTTGTAATGTTAGTGGTTTATTCGTACGTATGTGTGTTAGGTTTGTCGTTTGCATCATTATATTCTTAGTTCAGGTTATGTTATTGTAGCTTTATTAATTAAACGTTGTTAGGTTAGCTTATATTCGATGGTTAGTATATAAAAGAACTTATTTTTTTTGTGTTAGTTTTTGAAATAAAACTTGCTATGTTTACAGTTATTCGTTGGTCTGTATGATATTAGAACGCAAGGTTATGATAAAATTCTTGTAAATATTACTGTGGTCAAATGTAACAATTAACGTTTAATATGGCCTAGAGCATATTTTTGGAAAATGCCATGAATAGGTTACGTTTTGTATTGTAAAGTTTTAGTTGCTTTAACAGGTGTTAAGTGTGGACCTTTTTTGTTAATGCTAACAGTTTTATTCATGCTTAAGTTGTGAATAAGATTCGTCGTTGTACATTATTTTTCTTTAGTCATATGAATGCTATGTTAGCCTTTTAATGTCGAAAACCTTGTATTATGTTAGCTATAATTCGTTTTGGTTAGTAATATAAAGAACTCTTTTGTGGCGAGCATTTCGTTATTCCCACGATGTGTCATTATATTAATTGTAATAACCCGAATGGTCGACTGAGCTACACTTGCCTCATGATTCCTGCTCAGACGGGTTTAAAATATATAGTATTGCATTCAACTTTATGCAAATGGTTATATCATGCATAAAATCCTTTTTTCATGTTTAGAGTTTTGTTAATTTTCTGAAAGGGGAAAGGAGTCTAAAAAGAGATAAGTCTATGAATCCTCCCCTATAAAGGTTATGATAAATTTTTGTTAAATATTACCTATGAATAATGTTTATAAACTTTGTTTACGTTTGCAATATCGTGTGGTCTGTATGATAATAGGTTTAAGGTTATGATACATTTTTGAAAAACGTATAACTGTGTAATGTAAATTAACGTTAATATGTTAGAGATATCTTGGAAAAAGTATGAATAAGGTTTACGTTTTGAATGTAAAGTTAGTTACTTTACTGGTGTTAAGTGTGGAACTTTGTATACGTTAACAGTTTATTAGGGCGTAATATGTGTTAGCTTTGTCGTTGTACATTATTTTCCTAGTTCAAATGATGCTATGTTAGCTTTATTAATGTGAAAAATTGTTATGTTACATATATCACTGATTAGTATATAAAGAACTCAGTGGAATTTGTTAATGTTAAAAGTTTATTCGTATGTAAGTTGTTGTTTTTAAGGTTTTTTGGTTTCCCCGTTTTGGGGGGTAAAACAATTATTTTCTTGTTCAATGTTACGCTATGTTAGTTTTATTGGTGTGAAACCTTTATTACATTAGCATATAACTCTCGTTGAATCAGCTATAATTAACAATGTTGTGATAATTTTAAGTTAAATGTTACAGAGTCAGTGTAAGATTAACGTTAATATGTTAGAGATTATGCTTGAAAAAGCAAGATTAGGTTACGCTTTTTGCATACCATGTTAGTTGCTTTACATGTGTTAAGGTGTGGAACTTTGTTAATGTTTAACCAGTTTATTTGTGTGTAAGTTGTGTTAGGGTTTTGTCTTTTTGCATTATTTTCTAGTTCATGTTACGCTATGTTAGTTTATCTGATGTGGAAACTTTATTACGTTAGCATCTTTCGTTAATCAGTATAATTACCACTGTTGTGAGAAAATTTTAGTTAAATGTTAACTGTGTTAGTGTAAGATTAACGTAAATATTTTAGAGTTATGCTTGAAAAAAGTAAGAATTAGGTTACGTTTTATAGTATGCTAAATTAGTTGTTTACACTGTGTTAGTGTGAACTTTGTTAGCCAGTTAACAGATTCTTATTCATGAGTTATAGATGCTGCGAGAGTGTCGTTGTGGGTTATATTCAAAGTTCAGGATGATGCTAGTAAGCTTTATTAATGTGAAAACTTTGTTACGTCAACATATATTGATTGATGTTTGTATAAAGAACTTGATTTTTTATGTTATGTTTATCCAAAATGATACTCGAAATGTGACTTGAATCAATAGATCAATAGATCAAGGACTGAACAGGAGGGTAGCCGGATGACGGCTTGGATGATGGTTTGATTTACTGATTTACTGGATTAGGGTAGTAAACGTTACTATTTAGTAAAAATTAACACTTATACCATCAATAGATATAGATACAGATGGAATAACCGATTGAGAGGAAGTTAGGAGTAGTGGTTCTGATTTATGTGATTTCTGCCTATTAAAGGCGGTATATAAAGTACGTTACCACCACCAATTTTAGTAAAAATTTGACCTTACTCAATATGATCAATAGATCACGACTGGACACGAGGCGGGATGGTTGGGCAGTTTGATTTAGTGATTTACTGCTTTAGGGTATTGTAAAACAACATGAAAATTTTTAGTAAAATTTGACCTTAATCAATAGATCAATAGATCACAGATGGTCAGGAGGATGGTTGGGGCAGCTTGATTTAGTTGATTCTACTGCTTTAGAGGTAAATGTAAAACATAAAATTTTAGTAAAAATTTTGACCTTTAATCAATAGATCAATAGATAACAACTGGACAGGAGGGTGGCACAACGTGAGGGGGGGCCTGGATGGTGTTAATGAATTTAGTGAATTACGTTCATTTACTGCTTTAGGGTATGTAAAACATCGAAAATTTTAGTAAAACTTTGAAAATCTTTTTATAAAAAAATATTATAATTAGATATCTTACTAGATCACAAACTCCATATATCTAGGAACAACGCACCCCGGAGGTGCGTGCAGAAAGAAATTATCGGGTGGGCTGAGAAACCATTGTACTCTGTCAGAGCTGTGTAATGGGTTTGATGTTTACAATTTGGGTATTTGACTGCTGATCGTACTGTTTAATAGTTTACTTGGTTACTAATTGTACATAAAAAACATTAAACATTATTTGTAAGTTATAACATAAAAAGAAGGGGCGGTGTAAGAGGTAAAGTTTTATTTATTTTATTTATTTATTTTCTTTTTCGCTTTGGGGATGGCTTTTCTTGCCAAACTTTCCAAATACTTTGTAATTAATTCGTGATTAATCTACTAGACTATCCCTCCAATAACATATATAGCCTTTTCTTTTCCGAATGCATGTTACGACGAGCACACCAATTTGTTGTGTCATCACTTACAATCGTTTTAACTAAGCAACCGCAGTGGCTCCAGCACCCGGTGCCGGAGCAACTCCTCAGATTCCTATTACTAACTCTGTGCCACTATCAACTCTGAATCCTTCTCACCGTCTTGGTGAGGGACAGAGATAGCTTAAAGTTTAACATTTCACATTTTGAATACAAACTTAAATTTATTTTAGGGGGTGGGGTCCCCCTTATGGGGGGGACCTTATGGGGGACGTAACCTCGTCCATTTGACTAGGGTACCATTATCCCCATCTAACACCACTCCAAATTTTATCACGATACGTTAACTCTTATGAAGATAAATTAATGATATAATGATCGGACTCATAGAGGTAGCGGTGCGTAAGGGCGGTGCTGGAACCGGTGCGAGACTCAAGTGCAGTGCGGCCTCGGAGTCGCTGAAGCAGGCGCAAAAGGGGTTTAAAAAACATCAGTAAAGTGATCCCTATTACAAAGTGCCTAAAAGTATTATAAAATGATGAAAACGGAGCCGGAGTCTGAACCAGTCGCGACCGGAGCCGGAGCCGGTAGACCCGGAGCCGGAGCCTGAGATAGCCGGAGCCGGAGCCTAGGAGCTAGAAGCCGGAGTACCGTGAGCTACCGGAGGTGACGTAAAAAACGTTTCAACTTCAGTGAAAAACTGTTTTTGATCTCATAGATTTCTTCTCTTCGAAAGAAACGAATTACTTCGATACGATAATATTTAATAATAATAGGTGTATATGTACTGACGCAGCTAGCTATAATATCTGGCAAGCGCGCGCTATATATATATCTATATATCTATTATATTAGTATCTCTATATCTACTAGGCTAATTGAACACTTAGTGATATTATCGATATGATTTAGCCGTAGTATACCTAACTCAATCTCTATGGAGTTTGGAAAAGCCAAAAGGGTATATAAACGTACTAGTTGGACGATGCGGCTACGCTCTAAACTGGTCGCTTGACTGGATTTGGTGGTCGTTTTGTTTCGCAGGGGTAGACAGCCCCTCTATATACAAATGCCTCCTACAGACCTGTTTTAAAGTGTATAACACGGTATTTCGACGGGTTAAAGGCGGGATTACCTATATGGTTATGAGAGATTATTATTACCACAGTTTAAAAGCATAGGTATCCATCTATGTATACTCCTTTCTGAGAAAACATGTATGGATCACAGGCAAACGCGGAACAATGACCACTCTCCAAGCTGTGAATACATAATATTATATGTAATAGTAGATACTAATAAATTTATGATATGAAAAATATATTATCAATTATATATATCACTAATGGAGCTGTCTATTTATTATAAGTATAAGATATATAACCTATAAAATTAGTATAACTAATTTGACTTTAATTTAATTTTGGTCAGAAATTCAAACATAATTTAAATTAATCATATAATTATAATAATAATAAAATATATAAGTATTTATATAAATATAAATGAAATTAATTTATAAATATTTTCATGAATATTTTTGCATAAAAATTTAAATCTTTTGATTTTGATTAAAAGCAAAATAAAATTCCAATATCTACAGTGGTGAACTAGTGCAATTGGACAGAAGTCTTAGTGCCAGACCTAAAGGGATCGATCTAAGGGATATCCAGATTATGCTTCTAGGCCCAAATCATAGTGAAATAATAAATCTACATGTCACGTATGGAGTCCATTTCATCTCAGCCCAAAACTGGAAATAATTCTCGAACACTCAAAAGGGCCTGGGCACACCCATGGAATGATCCTCACACCTTAGCCTTATTCTATATCAATTATATAACATTTATAACACAGGATACCGAGAAATAATGAAACTAACTAACAAGAAGACAGTTAACCTCAGGGACCAGGTGAAGGCACAGAAGTAAGCAGTTTTGAATGTCTTTTTTTCTTTTGGAGATTCAACAGATCTCGAACTAGAAACCTAAAATAGGCGTGGGTCAAACAACGTTTACCCCGTACCTCTATCGAAACTTGCAACTCAAATGCCTAATATGTGCTACATGTAGTGTTCTTAAATGTTACAGACAATCAGGCGCATTTAAATTACTTAAGGAACACTAATGATTGTAAGATAAGACAGTTCGCTCTATATACACCGACCAATTATCGGCCAATATGGTACAACATTTTCTTATATATTGTAGCCAGGAACCGGATAATGATGGATTCAAATCGGTATCGAAAATGGTTTTGAAAATATTTTCAGAAACGGAAGAGGACTTGGATTAGAATGTCAAGTATCCTTAAATAATTGAAATTGGATTGGGAAATCTAAAATCGTCGGAGTCGGAATCGAATTATCTTGCATCCAATTCCACAGTCCTGTTTTGAAGTTCAACACTCATTACCTATCATAGGAAATAAACAGAAATTTCATCAGTAATTCGGCCTTTCCATACGTTCCATGATCTAGGAGGTATTTTAATTGTGTGTGTGTTGTGTGTGAGAGAGGGGGGGGGGTGTTAAGATATTAGCTGACAACTCTTACCAACATACGGAAGTCTTAAAATATTCACCAGATCAATCAAAATTCCAAAACAAAATTTGTGATTCTGGAACAAAAACTTTTCAAATAATAATCTGATCAAGATCTGATGGTGTGCAACATGTAATTTAGATGATTAAAACTACATAGCAGGAAATTTAACATTGTTGTGTAGCTCATGTGGAGGCTCAATTGAAGTCATTTTGCAACTCTTAATACAATATATTCTGATGTCCTACTTATAAGGGTTGACATTAACAAAATATAAATGTGAAAACTAAACTTACCTGAAGCCATTTCATCATCATCATCATCAAAAGGATTCTTGGATTTGCCATGATAGTTTTGAAGCGACATTCTAAAATAGCACAAAATCTACAATATAAATTTAATAAAACTAGATAGGCCTATTAATTCTAATGATGGATATTGACCTGTAAAGGAAAAACTTTTTTTAATTTGGATGAGGAGAAAAAATAGGATTAAGTAAAAAGTATTGTTAGCCTACTCAGCAGTTCATGAACGAGTCCAATTATATTTTTATAATATATATAATATAAATATAATATTAATATTAATTATTATTTAATATATATAATATAATATATATATTATTATGATATATAATTATATATAATATATATATTATATATTAATATATGCTTTATTACTCTTGGTGACTTGAAGGTCTTGCTAAAACGAAAATTGTATTTGTGTTCAAACTTTAATGTCAATGTTTTTCATTGTTTTTGTTTATTAACCGTAAAAGAACGATCAAATCGTAATATTTTCGATTGGTGAGTACTACATTGTGAGGTATTTCTAATTATATGCAAATTGGGAGTTATTGTCATAAATTCCCTGCAAACAACGTAAAACATTGCGCAAAAATCGTATCTCAGATGAACGAAGTAAAACTCAGGCTAAGTCCGGGATGCGAGAATCGACTCAGAAGATATAAAGAAAACACAAGAAGTTAAGCAAGGCGTAGTGTAATTCGTCCGATCAAAGTCCATATAACTGTTTCTCTGGTAGGCGAGGAGAGAGAAAGAGTAGAGAGAAGAGAGAGAGAGAGAGGAGAGAGAGAGAGAGAGAGAAGAGGAGAGAGAGAGGAGAGAAGAGAGAGAGAGAGATGAAGAGAGAGAGAGAGAGAGGAGAGAGGAGTACCTCAATCAAAACAATGAGTGCTGCTACTTACTGCATAAATCAACATATAAATTTATGTATTTTATATCAACTAATAGTAATATACTTGTTTGTACTAAATATTAAAGATGAATTAATGGAAATTTTGTTATTCCACTTGTCATAAAAATGACAACACAAGAAACTTTAGTTTCTATATGCAGAAATTACATTTCTGTCATTTAATAAAAAATAAGTTTGAATTTAAAACAACAACAACAACATCGACTTATCCGCTTTTTCTATTAATAAAGATAATTTACAAAGGCAGACTTTGTCCTGCTCGTCCCATAAGAAATAATTGCGAAACTAGCTCCAGTGGTCTAAATTTGTTTGCTGGTGTATGGTTTGTGAACAAAAGTTTCAAATTTTAAAGTGTTTGTTTATCATAGTCTGTTGCTAACTTCTTCTAACTTTCAATGGAAAAGCTATCCACTATATATATAATTTTAATATATATATATAATGAGATACTAAGTAATATATTATATATATATATATTATATATATATATATATATATATATTATTATATTATATATGACCTTATCAGTTTCATGGCGCAGTATAAATGTTTTTTTTTTTTTTATAACTTTTTTATATATATTGCTTATTTACGCTAGGTATTAATTAAGATTCTGATGAGAAAGATACGAAAGTTTGGAAATAATAAAATATACATATAAAAGGTAATCAAAAACGAGTTCATGTTGAGCCAATGAGTAATGAAAACGAGGATTTTAGTGAGATATTCTTTGTCAAATAGTTTAAATAATAATGTTAAAGCAACGTAAAAATATATATTGTGCTAAAATAACCTTCCTGCGTATTTGTTTTATTCACATACGAGATTCTTGTAATACATTAACAAAAACATTCATAACCTGAACGTCAGGGCAATAAACGCAACCTAAACCTTATTAATGGAATTATGGATATGACGATGAGTAAATACTCAGACCTAACACATAGTGAGTCGGACGAGCCTTTATTATTAATTTCGATCAAAATACATGGATATATTTGAAATGAAAGGGTGTTTTTTTATGTTTTTCCCTGGGTTTATGCTTTATTTAATGTATGGATTCCATGATATGCGAATTAGCTTGCCGGACCGCCTAAATTCGTAAAAAAGTACGTACTTTTAAATAATTGCTTTCTATTGTTTTGGTATTTAATTTGTTTTTTGATCCTGTCATCACAATGAACTTTATTGTTAATATCATATACATGAAACAATATATGAAAAAAGTTTATTATATATTGATAATAGTAATAAGCAATTATATATTATATATAGATTATATCTATATATATATTTTTAGAGATAATATATTAATTAATTATTATATAGAGTATTAACAGTATTATATATATATATAATGAGATATTATATTACATTATGATAATATTATTGTAATATATTAATATATATTGATTTAATTGAAGTAAATGAACTGAATTATTGGATGAAGATACGAATTAGTCTTCCTTGGTTGACTCTTTTGTATGAGAGAACAGTGCTGTGAGAGTTTCGAGTAAGATTTAATTTGAGGTGAGAATGTACCAATTTGCAGTCGACCGAATAACGCCAATATATGGCTAGCGAACTATTTAATCCATATTAATAATAATAATAAGTAATATTAATATTATATAAGGTTCTTCACTTACATTTAAAATAAAAATATAAATAATTAAATAAAATAATATATATACAGTAAATATATTATCTATATATAATGGGGTATAAATGGCTGGTATCATATAATAATTGTTTAAACCTAATGAAAAAATGACTTAAAGAAGATCTAAAAAAAAAAAAAAAAAATAAATTTTTATGTATTGCTAATTACTATATATATATATATTAATATTTAGTGATAAGTTATTAAAGATGAGCAATCGATAAAATATTTATTTATATATGTATATTATATATTATTTTACACAATATAATCTTATAAATTTTAAGGAATATAAAATGCCAGTTAATATAGAAGCTTCAATAATGTAAAATATTATTTATATATATAATATAAAGTGATTATATTACTTATTTATATATATAAATTTAATTTATCATATTTATATAATCATAAGGTACAAGATTGTGCATTGTGAGAAGATGAGAATATAAGAAAATAATTTTTTTTATTTTGACATTCTTAATATTTTCCCTGAAGTATATATAATTACAAGATGTACTCTGATTAGGTATACGTAATTTCCTATCGATAACCTTTACGTGATAGACATTGTTTATTAGTTATTAAACATCAAAGAAATTTTGGAGAGAGAATTTTACACAAACATTTTATGCGAATTCGGACCTTCAATAAAAAAATCTAGCCAAAGAAGGGGATGAATTGGCTTTTTCCTTTACTTGCCTGCGTAATTCCACACATCCCATTCTTTCTCCATCTATCTCATCCTGTCTGTGCTATATGAAACAAAAATCAATATAAAAATATTAAAAGAAATGAGTAATATATGGTGGAACTGTCTTTAGCTGCGGGCAGAAGATAGAAATGAACACTTCTGTGACAGACGCTCCAGAGTTGAATGTCATGGTAGCCTCAGTTGCTGAAAACATGGGAAAAAATGCAAAAATCCATGCAGCAGCTAACAACAACACAGCAGCAGCTGCTTGCTGAAACATGGAAAATGCAAAAAACCATGCAGCAGCAACAACAACAGTTTAAGCAAGTCTAAACAAACAACAACAGCAGCAGCTTGAACAGCTACAAGTCCAACTGCAACAGCAACAGCAACAACAATTTCAGCAACCAACAACAACAACTTCAGCTACAACAAAGCCAATAAGAAGAAATGGAAGAGAAATGAAAAATGGGACATCCAAAATAATGGACAGGAAGCAGCTCACAGAAACCATAAGAGAATGTGCTGTTTAGTATATATATATATATATGAACAAAAGAAAGAAAAAAACAATCTAGAAAAATACAATTAAAGAAAATGTCAGACGGACAAACAAATGAAGCAAATGACAGAGAAATTAGCTCTGAAATATTTAAGGAATAGTAGTTTGAAATTGTTAAGACAGTAAGGCTAGGATGAAATAACCCTCTCCCAATGAAACCAAGACCACTTTTAGTCGAGATGAAAACAGGGGTGGAAAAGTGGAATATCTTAAAAAAAGCGAAAGTATTAAGAAATAATCAACACTACCAGAGACTATATATCAATCCAGACCAGACAAAAAGAGAAAGGGAAGCGGGGATTTTGCTTAGAAAAGAGCTACAAGAGAGAAAACAAAATGGTGAAACCGGACTTTATATAAAACAAGGGGAGGACGGAAATTTTCGGTAGACTTAAATGAAGATGATAGGAAAGATAAAATAGTAAACAACCTTAGGCTAACACTAAACCTGATTAATATCCAAGGACTGACACACACAAAATTAGCTATAATAATAATAATAGTAGTGGTGAGGATGGTAATAATAAAAAAAAAATGAATCATATAAATGTAAAAAGTGTAATAAGAATTAAAGTATTAAAGGCGGTAGTGATTAGAACCACTGGTAATATAGAGAAAAGGTGCTATTAATAATAATACATAATACAAAATAAGCATAAGTGATATGTAATGATAATTATATTTCCATAATAAATCTTATAAGCGTAAAAAGTGCAAATAATAAAAGGTGGTTGTCATTTCGTGAGACTGATAATACAGAAGAAAAGTGCTATTATAGGTAATATCATAAAGTTGATAATTATAATATGTCCACTCAAAGTATTGCAATCAAGTAGTAGTATATATTAAATAAACATTCCTAGTCACAAAAGGCAGTTCATAAATATTTTATTTTAAGGAAACTATACTTTATTTTATGATTTTTCTATATTTTATGTTTTGTATTAATTTTATCCTTTTTCTTTTTTTTTTTTTCTTTTATTCTCTTATTCCAAAGTTTACTATGTATTCAAAATATGTTTGCAGGCTACATCCTATGTATGGGAATAGCTGTATTTAGAATTTTCACTCATTTTATTTTCATTTTAATTTGAGTTTATTTTTATTTTTGTTATCAAATCTTTTTCATTTTTTTATTTTATTTTGTCTCAAATTTTCTCATTTTTCTATGTATGGGAACAGCTGTATTTAGTATTTCCACTCATTTTATTTTCATTTTATTTCAATTTATTTTATTTAGTATTTAGTTAGTTTTCAATTTATTTTATTTAGTATTTAGTATTTTCACTCATCTCATTTTATTTTTATTTTCATTTTATTTCAATTTATTTTATTTTGTCTCAAATTTCTTCAATTTTATTTTATTTTCTAGTTTACTTCATTTTAATTTTAGTTTGTTTTATTTTTGCCACTCAAGTGTACAAACTATATATTTACTTATTCTACGACTTTAGTCAGTATTTAATTCGTGACTTTAGCTATACTTAGGTATAAGATGGAGTATTATTTATTTTTAAATTTTATTTCATTAATTTTTATTTTTATTGTATTGTATCTATTTTACTTTACATTTATTTAGTTGTTTATCGTTGTCTCAATGAACCCTCATGGTACATATTTTATATATTTTTTAAATTACAAGTAATTTATATTTTATTTCTATCATTTTTTTTACAACTTTCTATTTTTATCTATTATAATAATCTTATGATTTAAATACAAAGTTCTTTAAATAAAAACATTTGTTAAGTGGGGCCGTTGTTAAGGCCATGCCACGACCTTGTATAAATAAATAAATAAATAAAGATAAGTTCATATGACTAAGTGAATAAAATGTCTTGTCTCCAAGTTTGCTGATAAATCTATGCTGGTATATCTTGCAGTATTTTCCCCACACCATTTAGGTCTCTTAAATTTACTTTCTAATTTGTAATTAGTTGAGATTATAATTGGGAAATGACACTCGCATGCTGATCATAATAAAGTGACCAATTTAGTTTATTTACCAAACTCTCTGTAGCTAACTAATGTATGATCCAAAGTAGAACAATAATCCTTCCACTCAGCAGAATATGTTGGTTGTGACTAATTAAATATAGATTTTGCAAAATATATTCAAATAGTTCTTCACCTCTTCATTGGTTTTATTGCTATTCCACGTTAAATGATAACTATTAAAGCCACCCATCATAATTAATGGTGAGGTATCTTTGATTTGCTTCAAAGCTTCATTTAATTGCCCAATGAATGAAGGGGGCATGTATATATTAAAAATGTTCAAAGACTGAGAGCCTAGGAATAATTCTACCGCTACCACTTCTAAATCTGATGATGATGTTCAATCTTTGACAATTTACTGACTTATGAATTCCCAATAATACCCCACTTCCTTTTACATTTCTATCTTTTCTGAATATCTCAAAATGTTTGAATATAAATAATATCTTTGTCATCATCTAAAGTTTCTTGCAATGCAAAATTTTTTATATTTTTCTCTTGTATAATATACTCTAAGAAGAGTCTATTCATATTAATTCCTCTAATATTCCACTGACAATTTTTTTTTAAAGTTTTTGATCCATTATTATGTAATATACTGTATATATATTCTGGATTTCTATTCCCATATAAACTTTCCCCAAATATAAAATTACAACTTTCTTCAGTAAATAGAACCCTACATATCTTCAGAGTCGTTAAAAGATCATAGATTATATGACAATTCTTTTTGAGAAAACTTAGATTGGAATATCATTCCCAATCCACTAATTAATTTTTCAGTTTGCATATTATTTAGCTGATTTAACTCCTGAGTATGAGACATCAATTGATCTTGCTTTGGCAAATTTCCTGGATTATTAGTCTCTTGGTCTTTTCTTTCTTTGTAGTGTTTCTGCATAAGTAGTTTCCATATTAGAAGAAGGGTTACTGTGTATATTATTAAAAAGTTTTAAAGCATTGTCAAAAGTAGTTTATTATCTACTTTTAAATGGACAATTTCATTTTCTCTTATATAATGAGAACATTCCCTAGAATAAGAAGGATGAACATTACTACAGTTCACACATTTAGCCTTCATATTTCACTCACAATTTTGTTGTGTGGTTAAGCACAGAATCCACATTTTAAACCTCCTTTACAGAATTTTCCTCTATGACCAAATCTTTGACACACAAAACATCGCAATGAATTTGGATAATATTGTCTCACACTATGAGACAGGTAGCCTATCCACAAAATATTTATGGAATATCCAATAATCCAAAGGTTAATGCTATTATACGAGTTGAAATTTTTTCTTTACACCTTATTATTCGTCTAGCAGATATGAGTTTTTACATTGAAAGGCCTTCAGCAATCTCCTCATTAGTTAAACTCAAGTTCGGGGCATAAATTGTTCCTTTAGTTATATTAATATTATATGCCAATGTAACCCTTATTGGAATTGAATTATTTATTAAAGATTTTACTGTAGCTAGCTTTTTAGTTTGATTATATGTGAAAGTTTCAATCAGCAGACTACCAGATCTACAAAATCTTGCAGATTTTATGGGCCTGTCTGTGATTAATTCTACTCCTTTCTTTAGTCCAAAAGGATGAATCTTTCTCAAATTTATACTAACATCAGTTGGCTGAATATATAAAAAACGAATATACTCTGGAACATAGAAAGAATCCTCTCAGTTTGATTCCCTATGATTGCTTAATATTAGAAGTATTAAAAATATCATTTCTCTGTTCACCTCTGAGGAACAAGAGCCAGTTTTTCCTTGTAGAAAAACCTGGAAAATTATTGTGTTGAGCAGATTTTGCTGAATTGGATGTTTTTCTGATGTAGGTTTTATAATTTAGCGAGCTAAGTTGGAATCTACCTGTTGAATGACATCACTTTAGTTTTCCATAGAGCCCGATTGGTCCGTTAATGACGCAGTATCACCAGAGGTTGATGATAAATCTATCTCCAAATTGCTAATTTGAGTTTCTGATTTTTTATTAAGATTCCTCTTATTTTTCCGTTTCATACCGTTATACGACATTATGTTTATAAAGTTGTTTAATCACAATCAGTAACTTATGTAGATAAACTATTTCGTAAGTTAACTAACTTAGGTTGAAATTTAAATCAGCAAACTTTTAGGTGCTCAGGCTTATTCGAAGAACAGCGAACACACAGTTGCAGAAAGAAAATCTAAAGTTGGCTATTTTATTTGCAAGTTTATTAAGTGAGGCCTACTCTGCTATCAACCAGAGCCGGAAAACTAGATCGACGTGCAGATGGATGATCTTTACGACTCATTGCGAAGCGAAATTCATGAGTATAAATATAGTAGCAAATTTGGAAAAATAAATTAAATAGGCCCAAGTAGCTAGACTAAAAATTCAAAAATTTCAATAACTTGAAGAAACATTCAGTTGCCAGCATTCGAAATGAACACGTTATGATTGGTTAATAACAAACAAATATCTCATCTCCTTCTTAAATGGCAGCTTCCTAACGATGCTTTCTCACAAAGTAATTAAACAGTTTGTAAAAATGTAGATCATTCCTTTACAGTTTTTTATTGATAATCTAAATTTATTTTCCCGATTCTGAAAATAGCTTTTTTCTTATATACTAAAATATATTTATTTTACTTTTTGGTGAAAGCAAATTTTACTGAAATAAATTACAATCACACCAAGATAATTCAAAATTATAACATTTAGTTGAGCACTATGGTACATTCCCTGTATTATTTATACTACTTGGGCAATAACAGGCATGTATAAATGGGTGATGACATAGCGATAAACACAACATTGTGCAGTATATATATATATATATATATATATATATATATATATATATATATATATATATATATATATATATATATATATATATATATATATATATAATATATATATATATCTTTCTTTCTTTCTTTATCTCTCTACCATATATATGTATATATATATATATATATATATATATATATGGAGCTGGGCGTTGAACCACGAGTTAGCCTATCTTAACAAATGCACTATCAATTGTAGGCGCATAGAGCAACAATTTCAAGGCGGACTAAACAAGGCGCACAGCCAGGAGTCTCTGCGCCTATAGCCACACGTCTATGAACAGGAACAAAAGCATTTTTTACCCTTAAAGTTAAGAACTTAGAGCGTGAAGCAAACTTGTAATAAATTCTAAAAAAACAGTGTAAAAACTTATATATATATATATATATATATATATATATATATATAACATATATATATATATATATATATATATATATATATATATATATATATATATATATATATATATATAATATATATATATCTCTACAAATATACTTATATATATATATATATATATATATATATATATATATATATATATATATATATATATAACCCACCTTCTCTCCCCAAGATTATACCTACTATATACCTCCATATATAATATATTATATATATATATATATATAAATAACTAGTTCAGTAGTTCTTAACTACAAATAAATTGGCAACTATGGCTCTGAAAATTTTCAACTTCTTCAGAGCTCGTGCTGAACCTCCTGGGGAAAAAACATAGACCACAAGGACATGGAGGAGGAAAGAGGACTTGTAGATATTAGTTTACGGTGTTTAATTACAAATTAATAAATGTTTTTCTTCCTTATAAAAGCATGCTTTATTATCACACTAAAGTTTACTTTGCAATAAATTTAGCAAACAGCCACCGACCGGCGAAAACGCAGGCGCAAAGGCGCATAGGCGCTGATGTGACAAAAATATAGGCGCATAGGCGCTCACTAGGTCCGTGGGACATTGGGACATTAGGAATATAGAGACAGTAAAAAGCCACATGGGCCTATCTAGACTGCCCCAGTCAACCCACTACCCAAACATGCTCATGCAAATTTACAAAGCACCCTAGGGCTTGTCAATTTGTTGTAAATCCACCAATTTGGCTTAGTCAAAACTAATGATGTAAATATGATACCCAAACCATCCACATGCTTAATAACTTAGTTATGGTCACACATGCCATCTAACAATAACTGCTATAACTAAAACCCCTAATTTGGCTTCGTCAATATATTATATGATACACAACCCATCCATAAAACGAATCTAACCGTTTCTTAAATGTTGCAATCGAGGTCACACTCAAACAACTCCTCTGGCAGACTATTCCAAAATTTAACAACCCTATTACTGAATGTGGACGTATATCAAGATGGCATGCTTTCTTCATAATTTTATTATGCCCCTGGTCACCTGTCCATGTTCTACTATGAAAAATTTATTGGTCTCTATGTTATCAATAGATGTAAATATTTTGTAGACTTGTATCATGTCCCCTCTGAGAAATCGCCTTTCTACAGAAAACATTCCTAACTCCTTCAGCCTCTCCTCATAGCTCTTACCCTCAAACCCAGAAATCATCCTTGTTGCTCTACGTTGCACTCTCTCTAGCATATCTAAGTCTTTCTTTAAATAAGGGCCCAAACTTGTGCACAATACTCTATTACTGGCCTAACATAGCTATTATACAGTTTATTTATTACTTCCTTGCTCTTAAGAAATATAGGGACTGTAAGAAGCCACATGGGCCTATCGAGACATCTTGCTTCAAACATTGATTAGCTACTTTCAAATTACTGCTTAAAATCACAGAAAGTAAAACATTTATTGGTCCACAGACTCAAGCCACTCCCCCCTCCATATCGTAGTTAAAAAACTTTTATTTGAGTAACCTAGGTGAAGAACCTTACACTTTTACTATTAAAATTCATTTGCCACTTATCTGCCCACCCAAGAAGTTTATCAAGATCATTTTGAATCTTTATGCATCCTTCACTATTCCTAACTGAGGTGGCCACTTTATTATCATCTGCAAACTTAGAAACCTTGCATTTAAGTCCCTGGTCTAAATCATTTATATATATGAGGAACAATAGTGGCCCCAACACTGAACCCTGTGGGACACCACTCTTCACTATTTCCCATGATGATTTATTCCCATTTAGTTGTACACACTGTTTTCTATTTCGCAACCACTCTTTAATCCCACCTATACCACATTGCAATAACTTTTTCATCAGCCTTATGT
>JABUQX010046932.1:30000-45745 GCA_015478945.1 Trachelipus rathkii
ACAACTGCCCATATAATTTACCAACTGTTCAATGAACTTACCACTTAGTGCTGAGTGGCCTTTTTTGTTCATGTGATAAAAAAAACTTTGTGTTTCTACAAAGTTTAAACATTACTAAAATCGTTTAATTGTAGTGAAAGAAACCTTAATTACAATCTTGAAAATTAAAAATATTGTCATAATATATCTTATTGGTGAAACAAATTGCAATATATCTCCAAGGTCAGAATCTAACGAAAACAAACTCTCCCATAAGATAAAATATAGGTCATGCATATGCACTTGATTATTTCTTAAGCAATGTCCAACTGGAATCTGAAAATCTTTAACTCTTGGAAACAAAGTAAATAAATACTTTAAAAGACAATTCAGAACATGAAATGAGTGAAAAAACAGTTGATATAAAGTTTATTATAGTAATTAGTTACTTACGATAAACTTCAACTTTAGGAGTTATTCCAAAATAGTAATTAAAAAAAAAAACATACATTAAACTAATATAAATAAATTATATTGATATAATTTTTATCATATATTTTGAGACATAACTCGTTAAAAATAATAATAAAAATAATAATAATAATAATAATAAATAATAAATAATAATAATAATAATAATAATAATAATAATAATAATAATAATAATAATAATAATAATAATAATAATAATAATACTAATACTAATAATAATAATAATATAATAATAATAATAACTCTACTGACTCAATCCACTTTTTCTTCAATAATCCCCCAGCCAGTCGATTCACAGCACACTCACCACTACACATCCGCTTAATCAACCGACTATCATCCATCCTTGCCACATGACCAAACTATCTCAATGCACTTTCAATTATTCTCTCATTTACCCATTTCTTCACACCACACAACTCTCTAATATGCTCATTCCTCATTTTATCAATTCTTCTCACACCTAACACGCCCCTAAGATTGTCCATCTGAACACATTGTACTTTAGATCAATAACTCTTATTCCAGCCTATAGTCTTCAGATTCGCCTCACAAAACCAAATCATCCGCATATAATAGGTAGGGAACCCTCCACTCTCTTCCATCCTCCATCATTCTAACACCATCCCCTACCACACCCACCTCTAATTTTTTCATAACCCCATCCATATACAAATTGAATAGCCAAGGAGACATGACACATCCCTGCCTCACTCCGCTATTAATATTAAACCAATCACTTTCGACTCCATTTATTCTTACACACGCTTCACTATCGCCATACATACTTTTGATTCCATTCAGAAGCTTACCACCAACATCTGCCATAGAGCTTCCTTATTAATCCTATCATGCGCCTGTTGTAAATCCATAAAACCTAAATACAATTTATTCTTATATCTAAATTATATATATAATAATAATATATATATAATATATATATATATATATATATATGTACATTTATAAATGATATATATATATATATATATAAAACTTTGATAATAAAAAAAAATAACATATATAATATATATATAATAATAATATATATATATATATATATATATATATATATATATATATATATATATATATATATATATATTTAAAATAAATCTAAAAATATTACTAATAATAATAATAATATATAATAATAAGCATATAATAATAATAATAATAATAATAATATATGTATATATATATATAAATTGTAATTTGTTGAAACTCTCTCCTTTCCAGTCAATTTGTTGCGGCACCAAGTGACATTAGCTAATTATCACAATCTGAATCTACCATTGCATACAAGACGCTGAATATATTGGCACAATGATTTTTCCTGTATGGAAAAGGGAAAAATGTTATTAGAAGTGATCGAAAAAAAAAATTTAACATTACCCAATATATTATGGTTTAATGAAATACACTTAAATGAGAATGGTAGGAAGGCTAAGGAAGGTGAATGATTTCAGAGAGGAGAGATGTATGTGTGTAAGTAATACATTCTTTGAACACAAGATTGTCCAAAAGTATACGAGAGTTGGTGTAGGCAGATGGGTTGTGGATGGGAATATCAATTTCATATAATAATAATAATAATAATAATAATAATAATAATAATAATAATAATAATAATAATAATAATAATAATAATAATAATTACATCTTACATCCGCTCCCAGGAAGGCTCATGAGCCTGTCAGCACGGCCAGCCTCTTCTTCCACTCTCCTCTATCCTCCAAGACCTCTTTTCACACTCTCTGCCGTGTTTCTGGCCACCACGTACAGAGCTCTTGACTGAGCCGTTCTGTCTCTTAGCCACTCTCTCATTTTTACTGTCTTCCCCCTCACCGCTCCTCTAACCTCTTCATTCCACCATCGTGTATGTCTTTTTCTCGTTCCTCCTATCCATCTTCTTCTGAGGGTTTCATCTGCTGCTTTCATTACTACATTCCGAATGTCATCCACTATCTCCGCATTCATCATCTGTTCCATGTTTTCATTCAATCTTTCTTCATATTCTTACCTTTTTCCCTGCTCTTTCAGTACCATTCTTTTAATTACGCTCCTTTTCTCCCCCGCCTGCAGCCTCTCCACCTTCATTCTTAAATCCGCCACCATCAATCTGTGATCAGAGTCCAAAGACACTCCCGGCAATACTTTTACATTTTGTACTATTCTTCTATGACCGATTTCTGGTCAAATTTGTCTGTTGTGCTATTCCATCTGTACCTTGTAAACCTGTGTGAATCTCTCTTCTTGAAAAAACTGTTCATGATTTTCGTATCCTTTCTCATGCAGCAATCTATCAAGGCCTCTCCCTCCACGTTCCTGACCTCCTCTCAGGGTTCGCACGATTGGGGACAATCGGATTGTCCCCAATGGGTTTTTTCAGAAAAACACACATTGAAAAAACCCTGAAAAAACCCAAATTTGGGTTTTTTCAAAAAAAAATTATAGAAAAATAAGAAAATGTTTTTTTTTTTAAAAGAGTTAATTTGGAAATTAAAACCATATACATTTTCCTTTAAATTTTAATTCATTCAAAAAAATTTTAATTCCCTAACAAATTATTTATTTTGGTGTTTTATTTGGAATCACCTTCATTTATTAAGAAATTTATATATTTTGACAAGCTTGCTGGCCTTTTGTACACCAAGCCTGTTTCTTAGCTTAGACCAGATATGGCCAAATGTTGAGAACACCCTTTCAATAGAGGCAGAACTTGGTGGACAGCTTAAAAGATCTGAGCAGAATATGCAGAATCCTTTTGGCAAGAGATTGTTTTTTGATGTTCGTTTTTCCATAATTTTCCACCATTTTGAAGGACAAAAAATAACCTGAAAAAACCCAAATTTGGGTTTTTTCAAAAAAAAATTATAGAAAAATAAGAAAATTTTTTTTTTTTAAAAGAGTTAATTTGGAAATTAAAACCATATACATTTTCCTTTAAATTTTAATTCATTCAAAAAAATTTTAATTCCCTAACAAATTATTTATTTTGGTGTTTTATTTGGAATCACCTTCATTTATTAAGAAATTTATATATTTTGACAAGCTTGCTGGCCTTTTGTACACCAAGCCTGTTTCTTAGCTTAGACCAGATATGGCCAAATGTTGAGAACACCCTTTCAATAGAGGCAGAACTTGGTGGACAGCTTAAAAGATCTGAGCAGAATATGCAGAATCCTTTTGGCAAGAGATAAATTTTTGATGTACGTTTTCCATAATTTTCCACCATTTTGAAGGACAAAGATTTATATGTTCTTAATAAAGTTTCATCGAACATAGAGGATGGAAAAAAACTGTTATCTTTAATAGCAAATGCCATGAAAGGTGCGAAATATTCATGGTTGTATAACTTCAACCAGGATTCAGCTTCATCTTGCTGCTGACTGGATATTTCAGATCCTATAAAGAAAAAATATAAAGAATATATATATATATATATATATATATATATATATATATATATATATATATATATATATATATATATATATATATATATATATATATATATATATTTTATATATATATTTATATATATATAAATATATATATATATATATGAGCTTATATGTATTTCATTAACAGCAAAATATCATTTTTTCAATCCGATATCTCAAAAACACTGGTTATCTATAGGTTTATTATAAATGTATTTCAGCTTAAATTTCATTACATACCCATTATGTTAGGATCCAGAAGGTTGGCTACATAAAAGAATGGTTCTAAAGCATCCTCCATTCGTTTCTTTACATTTGCTTTGTAGGCAGTTAAATTTCCGGATAACTTCCGGATAACATTGGCATTTTTAAAAAAAAAAATTTAATTTTTTTTAGATTATATATTTATAATATAATTGTATAAACATAAAAGTACTGAAAATATAATATATATATATATATATATATATATATATATATATATATATATATATATATATATATATATATATATATATATATATATATATATCTATATATATATATATATCTATAAAAACTATACATGTTTTTTAATATATATTTGTATAAACATAAAAGTACTAGATATATATATATATATATATATATATATATATAACTAGTAAATGAGTTAACCCATTTTTCAAAATCTGTGCAAAAAAATCCTGAAAAAAACCTGAAAAAACCCAAAATCCTGGGTTTTTTCTGTCTTTTTTCTGAAAAAAAACGAAAAAACCCTGGGTCGTTGGGTTTTTTCGAAAAAACCCATTTTTTGGCAAACCCTGCCTCCTCTCCATACGGCCCCAATATCCTCTCCACTTCACTTCTCCTCCCCACTCTTGCATTAAAATCTCCCATCAGCACAAATATTTCATTTTCTCTTCTTCCCACTTCCACCCTTTCTTCCATCATTTCCATAAACTCTCTTTTTTCCTCCGTTGTGTGCCCCTGCTGCGGTGCATACACCTGAAAAAGGTATAATTTTTTCCTTTTCATCTTGAAAGTGCATGCCATAAGCCTCTCATGTATACACTCCACACCCTGTAAAAATGGAGACATCTTCGGTTCCACTATCATACCTACTCCGTGCTTCCTGACTCCCTCCTCCACACCTTTATACATCAACACAAATCCTCCTCCCAAATCTCTGCCCCTCTCCTCTCCCCTCACCCTCATTTCCGCCAGTCCCATTACGTTTATCCTCATCTCCTCCATCATATCCAAGATTTCCTCCTCCTTTCCAATATATGTAGCTACATTAAGTGTAGAACATCTAAATTTGTTCGAAGAATTGTCCTTATTCATCGTTTAAAGGGTCTGATTCCAAAAGGTGTGTGTGTATCCGAGGCTGGTCCTTGAGAATTGCAAGCTGGTTCTTTCAGGCAGCGGCTTGCTATGGCTGTCCTGCCCTAGTCATTGCTCCGTTAGCGTTATCCAGGGTGAACGACGAGGACGTGGAGTTGGACTTCTCACCCCAATAATAATAATAATAATAATAATAATAATAATAATAATAATAATAATAATAATAATAATAATAATAATAAATAAATAATTATATGCTTTTTATAATCTTTATACAATTTAAGAGGGGCATAAACTGAATTGTAATGGTTAATTTCAGAGAAGAGTAAGTTTCCCAATTTTAATTCTTTATAAATTTATATAAAGTTCACTTACAAATAAAAATGAAGCTTTAAACTTTTTTTTTAAAGTAAATATTCAAAATTCACTCTATTATTTTCTTTCATCATATTAAACTATGTGAATGGTTTCCACTGACAATATTTCTTGCACAAAGCAGCTGTGTACTTTGATTTACAGATCCAAGTATTAAGGTTTGTACTTAAACAATTATGAAAACTTTATATTCAATAACTTCAAATGGTCAGAGATTAGATTTAAATTTATTAGTTAACAAAACTGATTGTGTCGTCTTCACAAAATATCCAATAAATAATCAGTTTCATGTAGCCATGTATGGCAAGTAATTCAAATATACAACTTTTTTTCATGGAAATAATATTGTGTTATATTTACACCAACAGGTAACTTCATATGTAAATTTTAAAAATGATAAAGGTAAAACTAAGAAATGAAATAAAATAAAATAAGAAATAAAATTATTTTTAATACAAATTTCATAGTAACATACCTGGATTTTCAATCTCACTCAACTGATTTTCCTCAATAATAATGGATTCAACCATTGATGATTGTTCACACATTTTTTTGAAATTCCAAATTCTGAAAAAAAAAGAAAGAAAAAATTATATATATATATATATATATATATATATATATATATATATATATATATATATATATATATATATATATATATATATATATATATAAAATATATATATATATATATATATATATATATATATATATATATATATATATATAGTGATTGTGCAATTTTCATTTAATAACGATGAGGAAAAAGCACTGAGAGGAATTAACCTAACCATGGCTGTTGAGCAAGTAAAATTTTTGCTAATTCTAACTGCAGCTGATATCATTTTAAAATTATAAGACTATGCCTCCATTACTTTAAAACTGACAGGCTTCATAACTTTTTATTTTCACTGACAATTACACATAAGAAAAATGTTTAAGGCGTTTTCCATTTTGCACTTTTCCTAACGAAATTTAGGAAAATGCTAAAAAGTCGTTCGATTATGTCAATTTTAGCACAAATTTAGTAAAATGCTAACGAAACGTTAGTAATTTCCTAAATTCTGGTAGGTTGCTCTTTCCCGTGCTTACCGAATTTTAGGAAATGCTAGCGAAAAAATGTAAACAAAAACAAATTATAGCGGGGAGCAGGCATGAAATAATTTTAATCTTTTTTTTTTATATAATGAATAAGGAAGGTTTATGAGTAATGACTTTAAAAATAATAAGATTGTGCCAAATATTTGTGTGGTATTCATATTTTTTTCCTGCTTGATATATTCATAAAATAATCAAATGATAAAGTTTTAACTACGTGGTAGGCCCGTTTTAATTTGTGATACCTGATGATGGTATAACCAGGGACGTGCCCTTTGAGTAGGCAAGGTAGGCAGTGTATGCCCTACAAAAGAAGTGAATTATTTATTTATATTTATTTAATATTTAAAACAAATTTAATCCATAAAAATTAATTTCTTACAGAGCTGTTATAGAAATTATAAAAAAAAAAATTCAAATAACTTTGTAAGACTGTATTTTTTTTTACATAAAATATAATAATTTTTTTTTTAACAATTAATATAATGCTACTAAAAGTATATATATATATATATATATATATATATATATATATATATATATATATATATATATATATATATATATATATATATATATATATATATATATATATATATATATATATATATATTATCCTAAGAAAGCAACATGCATGTAACTTAAAGACATAATATTGAAGCAGAAAATAAATAACGTTTTGATTTCAATAAGCAATTCGTGTGGAAACTTTAAAAATTATTTTTATTCTAATATTTATTAATACTGTATTAGTATCATCAGGTCTGGCAGTGTATGCTCTGAGTACCCTTCCATTCTGCAGTAGAACGAGGCAAAAGTTGCCAAATATTGTTTTTAATTATGTTCTGGAGAAAATGTTCATTTTTTATTTTCTTTAGGGGTTTGAGCCGACGGTGGACACTCCCCCGGGTGAGCCGAAACCCTGACTCTGTCCATCTTGCAGTTGCAGGGTGTCACAGTTAAAAAGGTGACATTTGGCAACTTTGACGCTCCTTCCGAGCGCTAGAGCTCCTTTGTTTTTCTCAAAAAACGATCATTGTCATACAGTTTTCGAACAATTTTAATAATTTATTTAAAATTTTTTAAAAGCGTTATTTTTTTTTTTTTATTTTCATTGATAAAAATGTCTCCTGATTAATAAAATGTTATTTATTTTCCAGTATCTGTTATAGTTTTTTAGTTATATGCATGGCATGATGAAACTTTTGGGATGCTAGCCATATATATATATATATATATATATATGCTATGTTATTTAACTATATATATATATAATATAATATATAATAATATATATATATATATATATATATATATATATATATATATATATATCTTTATATATATGCTAACTCTTATATATATATATTTATAGGCCTATCTAGACTGTCCCAGTCAACCAATAATATATATATATATATATATATATATATATATATGTTTATATATATATATATATATATATATATATATATATATATACTATATATATATATATATATATATATAGAGAGAGAGAGAGAGAGAGAGAGAGAGAGAGAGAGAGAATGTTTGCAACATATAAAATTGACTCACCGACTCTCATGCGAGAGGAGGATCACTGGTTCAATCCTCTGCTTAGCAGTCTGAGTTTTATCTTCCTGGGGCAAGAATTAAAACTCAACTGTGCACTACGTAAAGTGGCGCTGGTTTGGGATAGCCAGCCTTAAAGTTTGATTTCCTATAGACCCCATGTTACCTACAGAGAGGAGATAAATATATTAAAAAGGAAGTTTTATTATATATATATATATATATATATATATATATATATATATATATATATATATATATATATATATATATATATACTATATATATATATATATATATATTTAGGTAGCATAAATAAATTTGAATTGGGTCGGAGTTCATTGATTTATATAGGTTAGCTTTAGGTTTAAGGCATCATTGATCCATATAGTATAAATTGGATGACCAGGAATGGAACAAGAGCCATAAAGATTGATTAATTTTCCTCAATGTTTCGAGTTGCTCGTTACTCATCCTCAGGAGGCTGCAAAGAGAGACATATACATAATATTGCAAAAAAATTAAAAGATGAAAAATAATGCATTGATTATGAATCGTGTCCCGTATCCATCACTTAAAATTTTTGTAACATTATTGCCTTTTATATGTAATTGTAATTTTAATCTTAATTTCAATTTTATTCTTGTCTGCCAATTAATCATAATGTCATTAATTTTTCATCTTTTAACTTTTTTGTAATATTATGTATATGTGTGTCTTTGTAGCCTCCTGAGGATGAGTTACAAGCGACTCAAAACGTTAAGGAAAATCCAAAGCATCATTCAGATTATCCCAGAAAATAACTCTCTTCAACATTACCTCAGATGGACCATATGTCACAACCACACATACCTTGACCTTTTCAAACTTAAATTTAACCATTAAAAATTTTTATTTCAGTTTTTAAGATTAGTTTTATTGCGTTTGGGTGAAAGAAACCACTGTGCTGGGGAAATGCATTATGTACTTCTTAAACTATATATATATATATATATATATATATATATATATATATATATATATATATATATACATATAACTTCTATTCTTCTATAAATATATATATATATATATATATATATATATATATATATATATATATATATATATATATATATATATATATATATATATATATATACCTATATATATATATATATATATATATATATATATATATATATATAGGGCTATATATATATATATATATATATATATATATATATATATATATATATATATATATATATATATATATATATATATATATATATATATATATATATATATATATATATATATATATATATATTTTCTATATATATATATTTCATTTTCATAAATATTTTAATGTTTATTATGTATATTATATTTATTTAGCTAATTTTATTTAATGATTTTCAGATATTTTTTAATTATTGACTTTTAAAAACGTGGGAACTAATGATATATTGGCCTATATATGCAAATCAATTTGATTTGCTTTTGAGAAAATGGATTAATTTCTTAGAAGCACCAGATCATACAGAGGAAGCATGAATTCAATGGTAGGCTGCTTAAATCTTTTATTTCTAATAAGATTCAATATTATATGCCAAAAAGATATAATCTATACACAGGTTAAAACCCTTATGTATATCAAACTGTGTTCCAGTAATAATTCTTCAGCATATTACAAAGTTTATTATTATAAATTACATTAGCCTAAGCTTATATGATTGTTTAGTATATATATATATATATATATATATATATATATATATATATATATATATATATATATATATATATATATATATATATATATATATATATATATATATATATATATATAAATATATATATATATATATATATATATATATATATATATATATATATATATATATATATATACATACATCTCTTTGCTATATATATATATATATATATATATAATGTACCAAGTTCAGGAGTTTGCCAGTTTTAGTGGACTCTTGACTCGAACACTGCATAATTTAGCCAAGTCCAGCAATAAGAAACATGTAGCTAAAGTTGTTTATAACTGTATTTTTCTTTTTCAATTATTTATTTCATTATTTAAATTTAGGCAGTGGTATGTACAGCTAATTTGAATGGTGCAATAGTCCTATTCCACTACACATATGGCACAGTTAAACATGAAAAGACACCAAATAAATATACTTTTCAAAGAAATTCAATTTAATAATTTAAAAGTCAAAGAATTTTTAAAACAAACTTAATGTAATATTTCTCCAATTGTCAAAACTTAGGCAATCAGTAAGAACATGTTTTAGAGCAAGTCTTGTTGAATAATTATAACTATTTATTTCCCAAATATTTTAAAATTATCTTAGGGTCCATGGGGTTTTTAACTTTATATTTAATATATATAAAACTTACATTTAAAATTACATATATATATATATATATATATATATATATATATATATATATATATATATATATATATATATATATATATATATATATATATATATATATATATATATATATATATATATATATATATATATCCTATTATGTTTTACGCCTCCGTTAAAATTATTTTGTACTCTTTATATTCAGTTAATTAGATTCAAAAATAAGAATCAGTAATGGGCTACTATACACACCAGTTTTGTTGTGAAAATATAAAACATATGGATTTATGTGAGAAAATAATAATATGAGCAATAAAAATGAGGTAACAAATGTTTTTGGTTGGAGCAGGGCCAAAAAAAGTTCTGGAGCTGGGACAAAAAATATTTTGTTACTTAAACATTTTTCTTATGTGTAATTGTCAGTGAAAATAAAAAGTTATGAAGCCTGTCAGTTTTAAAGAAATGGAGGCATAGTCTTATAATTTTAAAATGATATCAGCTGCAGTTAGAATTAGCAAAAATTTTACTTGCTCAACAGCCATGGTTAGGTTAATTCCTCTCAGTGCTTTTTCCTCATCGTTATTAAATGAAAATTGCACAATCACTATATATATATATATATATATATATATATATATATATATCTTTTTATTTATATATATATATATATATATATATATATAACTATATATTTATATATATATATATATATATATATATATAGATATATATATATATATATATATATATATATATATATATATATATATATATATATATATATATATATATATATATATATATATATATATATATATATATATATACATATATATATATATATATATATATATATATATATATATATATATATATATATATATATATATATATATATATATATATATATATATATATATATATATATATATATATATATATTTTTCTATTTTTTTTTTTTTTTCAGAATTTGGAATTTCAAAAAAATGTGTGAACAATCATCAATGGTTGAATCCATTATTATTGAGGAAAATCAGTTGAGTGAGAATGAAAATCCAGGTATGTTACTATGAAATTTGTATTAAAAATAATTTTATTTCTTATTTTATTTTATTTCATTTCTTAGTTTTACCTTTATCATTTTTAAAATTTACATATGAAATTACCTGTTGGTGTAAATATAACACAATATTATTTCCATGAAAAAAAGTTGTATATTTGAATTACTTGCCATACATGGCTACATGAAACTGATTATTTATTGGATATTTTGTGAAGACGACACAATCAGTTTTGTTAACTAATAAATTTAAATCTAATCTCTGACCATTTGAAGTTATTGAATATAAAGTTTTCATAATTGTTTAAGTACAAATCTTAATACTTGGATCTGTAAATCAAAGTACACAGCTGCTTTGTGCAAGAAATATTGTCAATGGAAACCATTCACATAGTTTAATATGATGAAAGAAAATAATAGAGTGAATTTTGAATATTTACTTTAAAAAAAAAAGTTTAAAGCTTCATTTTTATTTGTAAGTGAACTTTATATAAATTTATAAAGAATTAAAATTGGGAAACTTACTCTTCTCTGAAATTAACCATTACAATTCAGTTTATGCCCCTCTTAAATTGTATAAAGAGTATTAAGACGACTTACAGTCTTCTTTATTTATTATTATTATTATTATTATTATTATTATTATTATTATTATTATTATTATTATTATTGGGGTGAGAAGTCCAACTCCACGTCCTCGTCGTTCACCCTGGATAACGCTAACGGAGCAATGACTAGGGCAGGACAGCCATAGCAAGCCGCTGCCTGAAAGAACCAGCTTGCAATTCTCAAGGACCAGCCTCGGATACACACACACCTTTTGGAATCAGACCCTTTAAACGATGAATAAGGACAATTCTTTGAACAAATTTAGATGTGCTACACTAAATGTAGCTACATACAGTGGAAAGGAGGAGGAGATCTTGGATGTGATGGAGGAGAGGAGGATAGACGTAATGGGACTGGCGGAAATGAGGGTGAGGGGAGAGGAGAGGGGCAGAGATTTGGGAGGAGGATTTGTGTTGATGTATAAAGGTGTGGAGGAGGGAGTCAGGAAGCACGGAGTAGGTATGATAGTGGGACCGAAGATGTCTCCATTTTTACAGGGTGTGGAGTGTATACATGAGAGGCTTATGGCATGCACTTTCAAGATGAAAAGGAAAAAATTATACCTTTTTCAGGTGTATGCACCGCAGCAGGGGCACACAATGGAGGAAAAAAGAGAGAGTTTATGGGAATGATGGAAGAAAGGGTGGAAGTGGGAAGAAGAGAAAATGAAATATTTGTGCTGATGGGAGATTTTAATGCAAGAGTGGGGAGGAGAAGTGAAGTGGAGAGGATATTGGGGCCGTATGGAGAGGAGGTCAGGAACGTGGAGGGAGAGGCCTTGATAGATTGCTGCATGAGAAAGGATACGAAAATCATGAACAGTTTTTTCAAGAAGATAGATTCACACAGGTTTACAAGGTACAGATGGAATAGCACAACAGACAAATTTGACCAGAAATCGGTCATAGAAGAATAGTACAAAATGTAAAAGTATTGCCGGGAGTGTCTTTGGACTCTGATCACAGATTGATGGTGGCGGATTTAAGAATGAAGGTGGAGAGGCTGCAGGCGGGGGAGAAGAGGAGCGTAATTAAAATGGAGGTACTGAAAGAGCAGGGAAAAAGGCAAGAATATGAAGAAAGATTGAATGAAAACATGGAACAGATGATGAATGCGGAGATAGTGGATGACATTCGGAATGTAGTAATGAAAGCAGCAGATGAAACCCTCAGAAGAAGATGGATAGGAGGAACGCGAAAAAGACATACACGATGGTGGAATGAAGAGGTTAGAGGAGCGGTGGGGGAAGACAGTAAAAATGAGAGAGTGGCTAAGAGACAGAACGGCTCAGTCAAGAGCTCTGTACGTGGTGGCCAGAAACACGGCAGAGAGTGTGAAAAGAGGTCTTGGAGGATAGAGGAGAGTGGAAGAAGAGGCTGGCCGTGCTGACAGGCTCATGAGCCTTCCTGGGAGCGGATGTAAGATGTAATTATTATTATTATTATTATTATTATTATTATTATTATTATTATATGAAATTGATATTCCCATCCACAACCCATCTGCCTACACCAACTCTCGTATACTTTTGGACAATCTTGTGTTCAAAGAATGTATTACTTACACACATACATCTCTCCTCTCTGAAATCATTCACCTTCCTTAGCCTTCCTACCATTCTCATTTAAGTGTATTTCATTAAACCATAATATATTGGGTAATGTTAAATTTTTTTTTCGATCACTTCTAATAACATTTTTCCCTTTTCCATACAGGAAAAATCATTGTGCCAATATATTCAGCGTCTTGTATGCAATGGTAGATTCAGATTGTGATAATTAGCTAATGTCACTTGGTGCCGCAACAAATTGACTGGAAAGGAGAGAGTTTCAACACCATTAACAAATTTAAATATATATATATATATATATATATATATATATATATATATATATATATATATATATATATATATATATATATATATATATATATATAAATATATATATGTACATATTATATATATATATATATATATATATATAATTTAGATATAAGAATAAATTGTATTTAGGTTTTATGGATTTGCAACAGGCGCATGATAGGATTAATAAGGAAGCTCTATGGCAGATGTTGGTGGTAAGCTTCTGAATGGAATAAAAGTATGTATGGCGATAGTGAAGCGTGTGTGTAAGAATAAATGGAGTCGAAAGTGATTGGTTTCATATTAATAGCGGAGTGAGGCAGGGATGTGTCATGTCTCCCTTGGCTATTCAATTTGTATGGATGAAGTTATGAAAAAATTAGAGGTGAGGTGTGAAGAGGATAGTGTTAGAGTGATGGAGGATGTGGAAGAGGGTGGAGGTTCCCTACCTATTATATGCGGATGATTTGGTTTTGTGAGGCGAATCTGAAGACATAGGCTGGAATAGAGGTATAGATCAAAATTACAATGTGTTCAGATGGACAATCTTAGGGTGTTAGGTGTGAGAAGAATGATAAAATGAGGAATGAGCATATTAGAGAGTTGTGTGGTGTGAAGAAATGGGTAAATGAGAGAATAATTGAAAGTGCATTGAGATAGTTTGGTCATGTGGCAAGGATGGATGATAGTCGGTTGATTAAGCGGATGTGTAGTGGTGAGTGTGCTGGGAATCGACTGGCTGGGAGATTGAAGAAAAAGTGGATTGAGTCAGTAAAGGAGTTATTATTATTATTATTATTATTATTATTATTATTATTATTATTATTATTATTATTATATATTATTATTATTATTATTATTATTGTGTGTGTGTGTGTGTGTGTGTGTGTGTGTTATTGTGTATTTATTATTATTTATTATTATTTTTATTATTATTTTTAACGAGTTATGTCTCAAAATATATGATAAAAATTATATCAATATAATTTATTTATATTAGTTTAATGTATGTTTTTTTTTTTAATTACTATTTTGGAATAACTCCTAAAGTTGAAGTTTATCGTAAGTAACTAATTACTATAATAAACTTTATATCAACTGTTTTTTCACTCATTTCATGTTCTGAATTGTCTTTTAAAGTATTTATTTACTTTGTTTCCAAGAGTTAAAGATTTTCAGATTCCAGTTGGACATTGCTTAAGAAATAATCAAGTGCATATGCATGACCTATATTTTATCTTATGGGAGAGTTTGTTTTCGTTAGATTCTGACCTTGGAGATATATTGCAATTTGTTTCACCAATAAGATATATTATGACAATATTTTTAATTTTCAAGATTGTAATTAAGGTTTCTTTCACTACAATTAAACGATTTTAGTAATGTTTAAACTTTGTAGAAACACAAAAGTTTTTTTTATCACATGAACAAAAAAGGCCACTCAGCACTAAGTGGTAAGTTCATTGAACAGTTGGTAAATTATATGGGCAGTTGTTAGAAAGATGAACTAAGAGATTGATCATAGTTGTAGAGGACA
>JABUQX010046933.1:5000-22500 GCA_015478945.1 Trachelipus rathkii
CTTTGATATATATTATATATAATATATATATAGTATATATATATATTATATATATATATATATATATATATAATATATTATTTATATATTATTATATATATATTAAAATTATAGTATATAGTAAATGCTCTAGTCTACCATAGTGAGATTCTTTAAGAATGTCAATTGATATATATATATATATATATATAATACATATATAGTAATATATAATATATATAATATGATATAATATATATAATATGTTATAGTAATATAATATATATATATATATATATAATATAGTATATATATAATAACACATGGCAGTAATATATTATAATATATATAGTAAATATATTTGGTATATATATAATAGTATATATAGTGCGTTAAGTAGTAGTGTTATATAGTGTAGTAGTAGTATATTATAGATGATAGTACGTATATGAATATTATATATTTATATTATATATATGATATTATGATAGTTAGATAACTAGCGTGGGATGTAATTATATATTATATATAGTATAATATATATAGTTATATTATATATATATTTATATTATAATATATAATATATATATATATATATATAATTATATTATATATATATATATAGTATATATATATTATATAATATAGAAGTTTATATTTGTCAAGAAAACTATCTTTCTTTCATAGCCCTGGGCTTAATCTTATCGGTCAGAATATCGGAGAAAAGGTAATTAACCGTGAACTGAAAGGGATTAACTTTTCTTCGATTTAAGACCTTTTAACCGCAAACCTCATTAGACTAATCCACCTTGAAACTCTCAAAGCATGTATGGGAATGAAAATTTTTATTTATTTATTTCATATATATAAGTTAAAATGTTTATAGAACCAACTTCAGATCCCATTAAGGGTAAAATTTATTTATAAGCATTATATTCCAGGTAGACGCTTAGCGTCGCTTCCAGCGCGTAAGCTTAAAGTTCCGATACTTGGCTTATGTATTGGAGGGCAAAAAAAAAGAAGGAGGTTCGTATTCGTTCCACCTCCTTTTTACTCATATAGAGAGAAAAGGGGGTGTAGGGCATAAACCATATCTGTTCGAATATCATCCTTGTGCACTCTACCTTTGTTCTTTGCTCTGCGAGCGGTTCTTTGCTACGATTGCGTTTCAGTCTTCAAGCGCTTTGCGAGGCGATTCGAGCAAATGGTGGCAGCAGCGGAATTGCGGGGGCGTTCGGTCTTGCGGACCAACGATTGCGGAACTTGTTAAAAAAAAAACGCGACTCTTCCTTTGACGATGGCAACGACGATGAATTTGCGATTCATCCAGGCAAAAACGAAAATTAACAAAGACGATTATAAACAAAATGGCGGACGCAAGTCAACAAGGTTAAAAAAAAAAAGGTCCATGAAAGAACATGAATAAAATAAACTACACAAACTTAAAAATAACTAACTAACGTACCTAAAAAAAAGAGGGGGCTCCACCCCTTGGGGATGACCCCCTGGGGTGAATCCCATACATAAAAATCAACCCAGGAAAGTACGTGAGAATCTGGGATGATAAAATGATACCCCAAAAACACCCCATGAACCTACGTGAGTTAAAAATATATATGACTATACTGACATACGACTGGCGAGGTGATTCGTCGAATCATCGGTACCTCGCAAGTCGGCGGTCGTTTTATATCCCCTTACTACTGGTCGAGTCCTTTTGTATTGCCTGTAGAGTTTCTTCTTCTTCCTGGCTTGGGCGCACTCTTGGGACCACCAGGGGGTTGCCGACCGCATGCCTGAGGAAGATTGCGGAATGCAAACTTCCGCTGCCGAGATGACGACTTGCCGGAAGAAGCGAAAGGCATCATCAACAGTCGGAAATCGTTATTGAAGGGAGAAAGAGTGATAGCTGTGGCACTGATTAAAAAGGACCCATCCCACTTGAGTCATAACGCCAGCTGGATTAGGTTTTGCATTGGCCCTTGGTACAGAGCTCATTTAAAGAGCTATTGGATACATGATCCACTGCAAATAAATAATTCAAAGCGGGACCAGGTAAAGCGATGCATAAGGGAAATGGGAGCAAAGGAAATATCAAACCAGAAGAAGTGTGTGTATCTAAACGTTCATATGTAGGGAGTCCCTGTGTTAAGGCATCCCAAGGGAAAAGGGGTTGGTTAGGAAATCTATTAGGATCTTGGACTTGGACGAGTGACAGAGTCGCTCCATAAGGGGTGGCGGAGGTTGAAGTCTCTTAGTATAACGACAGTAGTAGGAAGCTGTTTAAAAAGATCAGCTAAAAGCCGCTCTTAGTAAACTTCAATACTCGGAGCCAAGTGAGAGATTGAGGAAGAGAGAAAGGGCGGTGGGACGAGTGAATTGTGCTGATACAACATATATATAATAGTATATATATATATAATATATATTATAATATAACTATATATAATATATAGTATATATATATATATATAATATATATGTGTATATAATATATAACTAATATAATAATTTAAAGACGCAAAATGTTTGGTATCGGTAAAAGGTATAGCAGCAAAAGTTTTACCGATAACCGAATACTGTTGCCGAAAATCGACCGTATACGGATGGGTATCAGTGCAGTCACTATATATATATACGGATAAGTATATAGTAGTATTATATATGGTATATATATATATATATATTTATAGTATAGTTATGGTAATATAATTATATATATTGATTATATACTATAATAATTTATATATATTATTATATATTATATAGTATATATAATATATATATATAGTATATAGTATATATATATATAATATATATAATATATATACTATAATATATATAATAAATATTAGTACTTATATATATATATATATATACGTATATAAATTATATATATAATATAGATATATAATAGTATATAATATATATATTATATAATATATAATATATAGTATATATAATATATATATGAGTATATTAATATATAATAGTATATATATAAGTATATTATAATATATACTATAGTATATATATAAATAATATATAGATTATAGTTGAGATATATATATATATATTATATAATAGATAATATAATATAATATATATATATAATATATACAATATATATAATATTATATATATAAAATATATATATATAATTATATATATATATATATATAATATATATATATATAGTATAAGTATAATATATAATATATAAATATTATATATATTAGATATAATATTAAGTATCTCACTGTGTGGCAGGGGGAGAAAGAATTGAGCCCACATCGTATGTCTGCGTGGTCGTAGAATTCGACTAAGGGGCGGTGGTAGTATGGGTTGGCTGCCCACTACACCCTATCTCTTGCTAGAAATGCTGATGCAAGCCTCGGAGAAGGTCGTGATCTCCGTAAACGGCCTTCTAATTTTTCGGCGAAATTGTATGAATCGTATGGGTTACATGGAATGTCAGAGGAATAAATAATGAGGAGAAAAGGAGAGAGGTGATAGATGTAATTATAGAAAGGGCAAATTTGATTTGTAGCTGTGACTGAAACAAAGATGGAAAGGAAAAGGTGAAATTGAAGTGGTGTGGTGTGAAATGTGTGTGCGTGCTGGGTGTGGAAGAGAATGAAAGAGGGAGAGTAGTTAGCAATTTTTGATGAGTGTGACCTGTGGTACAAAGCTAGGGTAGACTTTGTGTGTGTGAGTCCTACAATTCTAATGGTTATGTTAAGTTTGAAAAGAGGTCAAGGTATGTGTGGTTTGTGACATATGGTCCATCTGAGGGAAACAGTTGAAGAGAGTAGCTATTTTATTGGATAATCGAATGATGCTCTAGGGATGGGTGAGTAGAGAGCTTCAGATTGATAGTGTGGGGGGACTCGAATGGTTGGATAGGTGATCAAAAAAGGGATAGTATGACAGGTGGTTTTGGGGTGGCGAGAGAAAATGAGAAATGGTAGGAAGGTGATTGATTTTCTGTGAGAGAGAGGTATGTGTGTAAGTAATAGTTTCTTTAAACACAAAGAGTATCCCATAAGTATACTAGAGTTGGTGTAGGTAGAGATGGTAATCGAGTGAAAGTATGAATTGATTTATGTTGGTGAAGAAGGAGATGGTTTTGAAGTATGTGTTGGATGTTAAATCAGTGAGGGGTTAGGAATGGGATTATCGGATCATATATTGTTTCTATGTAAAATTAAGTTAGTGGGGGCTTGGTGGAGAGGAAGGTGATACGAAAGGAATTAGGAAGAATTAAAGAGTGAGAAGTTAAGTGAACAAGACAAAAAGGATAGTATGTAAGAGCGCTCGCTATTAAATCGGTTGAATGTGAACGAGTTGGATCTGAACCAAATCTGGGGGCAAATGGAAGGAAGCAATTGTTAGTAAGTGCAAGGAAGTGTGTGGATGTGCTAAAGTAGGAAGTAAATGTTAACAGCGAATGGTGGAAAGAAGAGGTGATGAAAGCTTTTAAAGGTAAAAAAGAAGCGTGGTTGCTGTACTTAAAGCAAATGATGAAGTTTCAAAAGAAGATGCTTGGAAAATATAAGGAGGAAAAAAGAAATACTAAAAGGTGCATACGAAGGAGGAAACCAGAGGTAAATGAACAGTTTGGAAGGAGGATGAATGAGGACATAGGCAAGGGAATAGGAAGCTCTTCTGGAAGGAAGCGCGAAGGTTAAGAATGAGAATAGGGAACTGGTGCTTTTGTAACTGATGAAATGGATGTGAGGAGGAGTGTGGAAAGAACACTTCGAAAAATCTGCACAATATTAACAGTAATGATGAGTTGTTAGTGATGTGTGTGGGTTTGATGGTCAAGAAGGAATAGGTATTTTGGGGATGAAGGTTATTAGTAAGGAGGAGGTAATGGGTAGAGTGAAAAGTTGAAGAATGGTAAATCTGGCAGGTATAAGATAATTACTAGTGAAATGATCATAGAGTCGGAGGGCGAGATGGGTGATTGATTGGATTTTGGAAGTTGTGTAAATAAAGCGTTTATGTATATATATTCCAAGGGATTGGAGGAGAGTGGTAATTAGTACGCTTATATAAGGGTAAGGAGAAAAGGGGAACTGTAGAAATTATGAGGGGAATAAGTTTATTGAGTGTTGTAGGGAAGGTAATATGCTGGTATTATTTTGGTCGAAAGAGTGCGTGAGTGACTGAGGGACTGATTGGTGAAGAACAAAGGTTGCGTTTAGGAGTGGTAGAGGAGTGTGGATCAAATCTTTTCACATTGAAACAAATATGAGAAAATGAGGGAGAAGAAGAATAAATTATATTTAGATTTTTATGGATTTACGACAGGCGTATGATAGAGTTAATAGGAAGCTTTATGGCAGGTATTTGTGATATATGGTGTGGTGGTAGGCTTCTGAAATGGAATCAAAAAGTAAGTGGGTAAAAAATGGGCAATAAAAGGTTGGAAAAAAAGCGGGGGGTTGGGGTGTAAGAATATATAATGGTGTCAAAATGGGTTGGTTTAGGATTAATAGCGGGAGTGAGACAGGGTTGTGTTATGTTCTCCTTGGTTATTCATTTGTATATATGGATGGGGTAATAAAAGAATTCGAGGTGGGGATGATGGCAGGAAATGGTCTTAGAATGATGGAGAATGGAAGATGAGTGGAGGGTGACCCTACCTATTATATGCGGAATGATTTGGTTCTGTGTGGCGAATCGAAGAGAGGTTTTGAGAGGATGGTAGAAGGAGATTTGGCAGGTTTATGGTAAAAGGAGGGGTTTGAAAGTAAACGTAGATAAGAGTAAGGTATGTTGTGAGTGAGGACAGTCCTCAATGTTGAAGTATGTTAGATGGTGAGCAGGCTGGAGCAAGTGTCTGAGTTTAAAAATATTTAGGATATATGTTGGATGAGAAAGGGAACGGATGATGCAAGAGTGTTAGTAGGAAAGTTGTGAATGGCAGGAAGGTTGCCTGGTGCAATTAAATCGTTTGGTGAATGTAAAGGGACTAAGCCTTGAGTGCCTAGAGTCTTACATGAGGGGATGTTGTTGTTACAGTGTATTGTATGGTAGTGAGACTATGGTCTGGAAATAAAGTATAGATCTTAAAGTTCAATTGTTCAGATGGACAAATCTTAGGGGCAGCTAGGTGTGAGAAGGAATTGATAAAATGAAGGAATGAACGTATTAGAGAGATGTGTGGTGTGGAGAAGGGGTAAATGAGAGAATAAATGAAAGTTATGTTGAGATGGTTTTGGCAATGTGGAAAGGATGAATGATCAGTCGGTTGGTTAAGCGGAATGTATACTGGGAGAATGTGTTTGTGGAACCATTATATTTCTTTTATGAGAGAAGGAGAGAAATGTGAGTTTGGTAGAGGCGAGAAAGGAGCAAGGTGTATAACAGGAGTGAATGGCGGGGGATTGGTGAGGGGTATGGTTGTGGCCACCTGGGCCAAGGGATGAACCCTTACACTTGACGATCTACCAATAGTGAGGGTCCATCGCCTGTCCCATGAAGCTTTAGGGGGGTGGATTTCTGACTGCGATGAGTTCTCCCTATTAAAGGTACTGAGGGGGCGGTAAAGGCTGGGCTTTCTATTCGACTTATGTCATGTTCTTCTACTGCTTTTTCTTTTCCGATGCTCGTCACGGACCTTACTCCATTCTTGGGAAAATAAAGGAAGATAAAGAAGAAATATATATATAGTTTATATATATATATATATATTATAATATTAATTATATATATAGATATAAATATATATATATATATATATAATATATATATATATATAATATATATATATATATATATATATGATATATATATATATATATATATATACTAACTAGATATATATATATTAGGGTGGTCCAAATTTCTTATGAAAAATTTTTTTTCCTTTTTTTTGGCAGTCTGAACCTTGCAAATTATGAGGTATGATATCAAAAGATTGTATTTAAATTTTTACGCTGATTGAGCAATATTTAATAGTGACACAATGCTGTTGAAATATAGGAATACATAGCTTTTTCACACCACCCCTGAGGTAGCTATAACAGGGCGTTTTTTAATGTGGTAGTCCAAGAGGCCTACTCCACAACTTATTAAATTCATTTATAATTTTTATTACTTATTATATGTTTATTCCTTATTTACAAAACTCTTTTCAGCTGTTTCTTTGATATTCCTGGAAATTTTCCCTGTGTCTTTCTATAACTTGAAGAATGTATTGCATTTCCTCCTCGTTTTTTGTTAGGTGATTATTATAGTTTTGCACTAGTGCAATAGCTCTTTCGGCATTTTCGTTGATGACATTTATTGATTTGGTAACTTCTTGTGCATTCTTATAGTCCGTTCTTTCGTTCCATTCCAATGGGTCAACCTTGAGAAAAGTGGAGTCCAAACGTAATTTATTGAAGAACAAATGACTGCATTCTGTTATAAAGTCGGCAAGTGTTTTGTTTGAAGTTGATCTTCTCCTAAATACAAAACGTTTATCTGGCTTATCTACACTTGTTCTTCTTGGTTTAATGCAGAGCTTTCAACCACTTTTGGTTTCATTTCAAACTGGTACTGGTGGGTGTTATCATCATCCAATAATTGCAAGAGCTGCAAGTTCGTTCTCCTAAACGACCACAAGTGACGTTGGAGAGCTTTACAGCTACTCCTAAAATTCATAATCGTCACGCATTCAGCTCTTGGGTACTATGCAAGTTATTTCTTGGCGAAGCTGCGGATACTTGATGAATTTCAATTGGGAACATAGTGCCTTGCTACAAAGTTCAAAAGGCTTTGTCATTGCAGCTGCTTATTGCTTTTCATATTAAACTGCGACCTAAACAAGACTACTTTCAATGTAAATGACTCGTGCCATTCATCGTGCTCGATGTAGAGCATCAGGTTTACGAAAAGAAAACCGTTTCTCAAGGTTCCAACATAAATAAACAACTGTCAGCTCCAATAGTTCTCTATAATCATCCCGTGGGTGACTTTTCTTTAACTGCTCACTACAAAAAGCTAAGATATTTTCTGTCCATGAATCACTATTACTCACTATCTCAGTACTGTTCTATTATTAATTTTTCCAAAAATTTCTGGACACGTTTTAACGCGTCAAAGGTATTGTGCTGATGCTATAAAAATAAAGATTTGCTGATACGCAGCAGATATGACATTTCGTGATAGAGTGCGACATCTAGCAAAGGCCACAAAGACTTTTTTTCAACAGCTTCTCTTCTATAATCCTTACAAGCACACTGTTGTTGTCAAAACTCATTTCATACTAATGCATATCTTCACAAATTTCCAATCTGTTAGGCAGCTGTAGTTTACAATTCTGCAAACATTGCACCGGTTTCCTCTCAAAAGTGTTTGGAAAACACCCAAGCAACTTTGATTTTCCACCATGTACGACGATGCGCTAGAGACGTTCAACTGCCTTAGTCTTCTCGGTTACTCCAACAATAACTTACCAGTCCCAGTGTACATGATTGTCAGTAAAAACCACCAGGACATGTTTGTTTAATATCCTCATCAATTGCTTTACGAACGTCAGACCTTCGCCGCCGTAATGTACTTCTGCTTGAATACAAAGTTATCGAACTTTTTGCCCCAAAGGCATTTGCAGTAGCTGTTACTACTAACATCGCACGTCGATCATTCATTTTCGATCTATCCAAAGCCATTGCTAGTCAGGGGTTACTGATCTTATGACGTTTCCTGTTGAACTCTACATGGTCCGACTCTGGACGGTCTCAGGTTATCTTCTTCCACTGCAAATAGGGATACTAACCACCATCCACACTAGTACATTCTTGCAGAATACGTAATTGTTCCTCCTGCCGGACGAAGACTTCCTTTTTAGATATCTATTACTTTCTTGTTCTTAGCCCTGTTTTAAGCTTTCTTTCTTGTTTAACAGTATATTTTTTATCCACATTACTCATATACCCTCGCCGCCTACCTTTTTCTCTCTGAGCTTTAAGAAAAACTCTATCTTCTTCATTGATATTATTTCATTGCGTTTGCATGTGATATCAAATAAATCATTTAAGTTTTCTTTAAAGATAGTCTCTTTTATCAATTTGTATTTGACTTCTCCTTGATTTCAATTTTAAAAGGGATCTGTATTGTTCATATGTCTTTCTAATCTTGGTTAAAACATCCTGTTTGGCCTTCGTAGGTAACTTTGCTCTATCCCAGAAGTCAAATATTTCAGAATATATTATATTTGGAAGCCTCCTTTACTGATTTCTTATTGTGTGTCAGCAAAACAGACGGACGTATATACATTGCCAATTGAATGGAAGTTGTTGATCTACATGTCATAATTTTATGATATTTTGGCCAATAAGACCAAACATGTGTATACGATTTTGTTTTGACTGATTGAGACATTCTCGACATAGAAATTTAAATAATTAGAACACGGCAGCACGTAAATTTGAAACAGACCAACACCTATAACGCTACAGCACTAACTGCATAACCGCTACAGCCACGCGCAAACTTTCTTTGCGGCATGTGTCAACATTAAATGTTATTTTTTTTTACTTCAATTTTAAATAGAGTATTTTACGGTAAACGTCACTCTTTAGAAGTCAGAAAGATACAATTGTCTTATTTTGGGATTTTTTGACGCGACACTAATATATATAATATATATAATATATATAATATATTATATATATATATAATATATAGTATAATATATAATATAATAATATAATATATATTGATATATATATTATATATATATAGTATATATATATATATATGATATATATATATATATATATATCGTTATATTTGAATAAAACTATCAATGGTGCAAAACTATAATCGTTTCCGCATCACTTACCTTCAAGGTATAGGAAAATGATATATTAGGGTTTTCACAGATTAAACCGATTCTCAACTGATCTGCAAAGGCCCATTTCATATTAAAATTCTATAGCTGTAGGTTCAGAGCTATGCAAAAAGAATATAAATTGGATGGACGATTTTTAACTATATATTGAAAGAACACCTAAACTAGCTAAAAAGCCGCAACAAAATTTGTTAGCTAGGAAACATTGGGCTCCATTAGAGTTGAAGAACAATCCACCAGGTAACATGTTGGAGGCAAAGTCAATTCATCATCGTGAACGCTGACAATTTTTTTGCCCAGTTTAATTGCAGTTCTCTCAACAGGGATTACTTTTTTTGATGTAGTAATGTTTTTAAAGCTTATTGAAAAAAAAGTATAAATATTAAGCATTTATTAAGAGTGAAAAACAGTGCCTATTTAAAACTTATGGTTTTCTAATCTAGTTTACTCAAAATGACAAAACTACAACTCTAAAAGATATTCTGAAACAGCTTTAAGGATACAAACACACTCCAATTTTTTTTTAATGGTTTAAATCACTGTTTTATATTGGATCCTTTAAATTAATGCAACATTTAATAAAGAACAATATTTTTGATAATATATATAATATATATATATAGTATATATTAATGATATATAATATTATATATATATATTATATAATATTATATATTATATATATATTATATATATATATATAGATAATATAATATAGATATAATATATATAATATAATATATATATATTATATATATTATATATGATTTATATTTATATATATATAGATATAATAGTATAATATATATTATATATATATATTAAGTATATTATATTAATATAATAATATATTTTACTTAATATAAGTAACTTTTTATTATATTTAAATTAATTATACGTAATAAAAATGTCAATTGAACAACCCTTAAGCTAATCTGTCTATTGAAACTTATATTTTAAGTAGTTTTTATATTAATTTAACTTACTTTAATTATTTATGTATTAATATTAATGATGGTGAAAAGATGCAAAGCTCTTACCTTTAATTACTATCCTCTATGACCTTCTTGCAGGATGATGATTTACATTAACATTAGTGCATATGGGTACAAGAACGTGCCATGCGTAGGATGTAATGTTATAGGTGATAAAGGGTTAGAATAGATAGGTCAAGATAAGTATGTATAAACAATGATATGTTGTATGAGCAGATGAAGAATATTAATTGTTATATTTTATATTTGTATTATTCGAAGAGGCACCCGTAGTAATTAATTATTTCCACCCTTCTGTATGCTTGACTGTTTTGAATTAACAAAGTGGTCACCCTTGGTCCAGTTATAAGTGATGTTACATCAATTGGTAGAATATTATCTTATATTATAGATTATAAATAGATTTTATTAATATTATCAATATGAAAGAATATTTCAAGTAGTTCTGAAAAAGACAAGAATAACATAACAACTGCAGCGAGTGAAAATGTATTGTCACTAACTCACAGTGACAAGACATGACCACTCCCTGTCATCATATATATAACGATTAATCGTCCCTATAATATATATATATTATATATACTATATATATCATATATATATATATATATATATATATATATATATATATATATATATATAATATATATAAATATATAGTAATATATATAAAATATATATAATATATATATATTATTTATATATATATATATATATATTATATATATATATATATATAACTATATATATTATATATCTATATATATAATAATATATAATATATATATTATATATATATATATTTGAATAAAAACTATCAATGGATGCAAAACTATATAGTTTTCCCATCACCTTACCTTCAAGGGTATCAGGAAACATGAATATATTCATTAGGGTTTTCAACAGATTAACCGATTCTCACTGATCGCAAGAGCCCATTTCATTTAAAATTCTATAGGCTGTAGGGTAGATGGGCTCATGCAAAAAGCTATAATTGATGAGACCGATTTTTAACATAGATCACTTTGAAAGAACACCTAAACTAGCTAACAAAGCCCCCGCAACAAAAATTTATGTTACCTTAAGGAAAACATATGGCTCCATTAGAGTTGAAGAAACAATGCACTGCGGTAAATGTTAAGGCAGCAAGATCATTCATCATCGGTGAACGCTGACAATTTGTGCGCAGTTAATTCAGTTTTTCTCTCAGGGATTACTTTTTTTTAATTGTAAATAATGTTTTTCAAAGGCTTATTGAAAAAAAAGATAAATACTTATTAAGCATTTAATAAGAGTGCAACGTGCATTTTAAACCTGAATATGGCTTTCTATCTAGTTTCATCAAATGACAAAAATATAAACATTAAAAAGATATTTCTGAAAACACGCTTAAGGATACAAAACTTCAATTTTTTTAAATGGTATTAAATGTAACAAAAGTAACAAAATAAATACTGTTAATTAATGCACACTTTGATAAAGCATAACAATTTCCTATATATTAATATATAATACATTATAATATAATATATAATATATATCCGTGATATCACTAATATACTAATATATATATACTAATATAAGTATTTAATATATACCTTATATATATATATTATATCAATAATAATATAATCACTAATATAATATATACATATAATATATATAATATAAATATATTATTATATATAATATTATATCATACCTAGATATATACTAATATAATACTATATATCTACTTATATAATATATATACATATATAATAATAATAATACCTATATATCATATATATATAATATATATATATATATATATATATCTAATATAACTATAATTAACAAAAGAGGCTCACGATTCATTCATCTAACATTTAGAGAAATTATAAATTGTTTAAAAGATGGCTTGTGCTTGTATAGCTGATAAATGAGTGACATTTGAGGTGTAAAAAAGTGTTTTGAAACCATACAAAAATGTATTGTGTAATACATTCTTCATAACTTTGAATGTTTGAAATGGCATAGTCACTTTTAATAAAAAAGCAGGCAATTTCAACACTTATCAATTTCACTTGTTTAAGCAAATCTACAAGAATACAAACATATGAGTATGTCGCACGAAAGCGAAATCTACAAATTGTCCACATAATTCAAAGAACACAAATATTTCGTCCTTTTTTAACATAATTTCTTTCTTTTTTTTTTCTTCCTTCTTCTACTTCGGATATCTTTACCAAATCTTCCATTACAGACCTAATTTTAGCTGAAAACTTTTCTTCTTTTTGGGCAACTCGTGAAGTACGACGCCTTCCATGCTATCTAATAAGATCGACGTCATACATCATACAAATACTACATGATTTAAGATTTATCATATTTAAATAATTTAGGCTATTCACTTGAATAATCTAAACCAACTCCCTCATCATCGATGAAGATCAATCATTTTGAATCATATTCAGATTCTTCATCACTAGTCAATCCTTTTGTGGACTCGTGGTATGACGGTTTTGGCTTTATTGCTAGGTTTTGATGAACCTAATTTTTTTGCATCTTATGTAAGGATTCCCTTTGAAGACTTATTCTTTATCGTGAAGGTAGAAACACTTCTTTCAGTATTTATTCTTCACAGGCTGCTATTAACGTCTTTTGATGTGCTATTTACAGTTGGTTTCGCTAATGCAAAAAGGACATCTTGTTTAATCCAAATTTTTCTTAGGGCTTCCTGGAACTATTTCTCTTCTTTGAACTTTCCCTTTGGCTTGGAGGTGATTACTTTATTTGCTATTGGGTATTGGATCTTTAAAAGATTTTCTAATTTTAGACGGAAATTCACTTCTTTTGGGAGGTAGAGGTGTAGGGCTTACCCATTTTCTTTAGTTTTTCGCAATCTCATCTTCTTCTAACCTCTATTCTTTTCTTCGCTAGTAAGAGGCCTTGATTCATCTAATCTTGGTTTTTTATCTTTCTTTCAAGTATTCTTTAAGGGTTATAATAGGATAGGATCCCTTCTTCTGCTTCTTTTGTGTGCTACGTTTCATCAATTTCAAAACGTATTCTTTCCACAACCTGATGAATTTTAGAACTTTTCTTTCCACTTGGACTTATCCTGATGTTTAAAACTTTGTCTTGCCTTGTCATATTTAAATTTGGGCATAATTTTCTTAATTTTTATTTTAAGATTTCAATGTATATTTTGATTTTTATTATTCTTCGTTTTGAAGTCTTCTTCAAGATTCTTCAGGCTTATTTTCCTCTTTTCATGTTTAGCTTTCTTCAGATTCTTCAGAATTTTTTCTCTTTCATGTTTAACTTTTTAATATTCATGCACCATCATTTATAAAACATCAATCTCCCCATCATGACGATGCGATTGCGTTCCTTTTTCTTTTCCTCAAATCCAAGTCCCTCTTCTTGTTCTGCTATTCAAAGAGGACATCACACGATTTCTGTAAAACGAAAAAAATGTGAAAGCGCTATGGTTTCAAATTTAGAAAATATCAAAGCCCATAGAAAGAATGAGCAAATGCATTAAACAGCGGTTAAATTTTCACAACACCACCACACACACACACGCACATCAATAATATATAATATATATATATACTATTATGAATATCTATATATCATAGATATATATACTACTATACTATACATATATATATATATAATTACCATATATACTATATATATATTATATATAATTATATAATATATATATATATTATTAACAGCGAAGTAAGGCAGTGATGTTTGTTATGCTCTCCTTGTTACTTAATTCCGTCTATTGATGGGGTTATAAAGAATTAAAGGCTGGGGGTGGTCAGGAGATGGTGTTAGATAATGGAGAATGGAAGAGAGTGGACGTGCCCTACCTAATTATACCAGTGATGATGATTGTTTTGTGTAGTAAAAATCCTGAAGAGAGTTTGAGAGGACTGGTAGAGAGATTTGGCAGGGTGTGATAAAGGAGGGGTTTGAAAGTAGCAAACGTAGATAAGAGTAAGCTAATGGTTGTGAGTGAGGATGCTACCTCAGTTGCTAGCACAATTAAATGATAGAATGGTAGACCAAGACTGGAACAGTGTTGAGTTTAAATCATTTAAGGATATAATGTTGGACCCTGAAAAGGAAATGGATGATGCAAGAGGTAGTAGCCGAAAGTTGTGAATGGCTAAGGCAAGGCTGGACTGGGTGGGCAATTAAATCCTTGGTGGGCATGTGAAAGGACTCAAGTCTTCGCCAGTGCGCCTAAGGTCTTACAGGCAGGGTATGTTGTTACCACCATCTCTGTGTTAATGTAATAGTAGTGGACTATGGTCTGGAATAAGAGATAAAGATCTAAAAGTACATTTGTTCACATGGACAATCTTAGGAGCAGGGGCGTGTTTAGGTGTGAGAAGAAATGATAAAATTGAGGAAATTGAGAAGTATTGAGAGAGTTGAGTGATGTGAAAGAAGGTGATAATGAGGAGAATATCATCAAAAGTCCGCTTGAGATGGTTGGTCATGTGGAAGGAATAGATGATAGTCGGCGTGGCTAAGCGGATGTATGTGCATGAGTGTGTTGGAAATCAAACAGACTGGGAAGACCGCAAAAAAAGGGATGAGTTAGTAAAGGAATGCCTGGCAGGAGAGAAATGGGAGTTTGGCAAGAGGCGAGAAAAAAGATGGCATAAAGGTAGTGAATGGCGGGGTTTTATAAGTGGGTATGGTTGTGGCCACCTGGGTCAAGGGATAAACCCACACACACGACGATGCATAGTGAGGATCGCGCCGCAGCCCCCGTGAAGCTCTACAGGTGGCATTTTCTGACTAGGCGAGAAGTTCTCACTAATAGTATAAGGGGTGGTAAGGCTGGGCTTTCTTTTCGACATACGTCATATTCTTCTACTACTTTTCTGCTTCCGGTGCATGTCCCTCACCTTACCCCAGTCTTAGGGAAAGAAGGTTGATGATATATATATATAATAACTATAATATATATTATATATATATATATATATATATATATACTATATACTACTATATAAATATATATATATATATATATATATATATAATATAACTATATAATATATAATATATCATTATATCTATTACTATACATATATATAGTGATGTACGCTGGGCAAATGCCCAGTGGGCAGACATTTATAAAATGGGCCTTTGTCCGCGCATTTGTCACAATTTCAATAAAATGCCCGCCGCAAAACTGGGCATATTATAAACATTATCAAGTAAAACGGATGGATATTATTGACAAGGCATTTAATAAAACAAAACATTCCAAAAGAATAGTTATTTCTTTTAATGCATTTGTATTTAATGGTATTGTTTTGTATTTAGATATCATCATCATCCCCATCAACTCATCATCACCAACCTTCTCTCCACAAGACTGGGGTTGAGGTACGCACAGCATGCACCGGAAACAGAAAAATAAGTAGAAGAATTTGACGCAAGTGAAGAAGAAAGACACTCTTATCAATAGCTTTTCAGAAACCACCCTCAGAGCTTCGGCGGGACCGCGATGGGAACCGTCACCATGGCATCTCATCAATATAAGGGTTTTTCATCACTCTGGCTCAAGGTGGGCCAAGTAATACCTTCTCTACCACAATCCCGCCATTCACTCCCCTATTATGCACCTTTCTTCTCGCCTCTGCCAAACTCACATTTCTCTCCTCCAGGCATTCCTTTACTGATTCAATCTACTTTTTCTTCGGTTTCCCAGCCGGTCGATTCCCAGCACACTCGCCACTATACATCCGCTTAACCAACCGACTATCATCCATCCTTTCTCCACATGACCAAACCATCTCATGTACTTTTATTTTTTCTCTCATTTACCCCTTTCTTCACACCACACAACCCTTAAATATGTTCATTCCTCATTTTATCAATTCTTCTCACACCTAACACTCCCCTAAGACTGTCCATCTGAAGTTCAACTTATTATTTCAATGCAAAGATTTGATCCACACATCCTCTATTACTTCTAAACGCACCTTGTTCTACGCCAATCAATCCTTCAGTCACTCAACGCACTCATTTGACCAAAATACCAGCATACATCTTCCCTACAACACTCAATAAAGTAATTCCCCTTTAATTCCCACAGGCACCCTTATCCCCCTTACCCTTATATAAGGGTACTATTACTGCTCTCCTCTAATTCCTCAGAACTATACCCTCCATAAACACTTTGTTACACAACTTCCAAATCCAATCAATCACCATCTCGCCTCCATTCTGATCATTTAACCGTATTTCAACAATAGCCTTTCAGATTCACCATTCGTATAACTTTTCTCACTCTGCCATTACCTTTTCTGCCTGACTATGCCTCATCCCCCAAGAATACCTTTTCCATCTTGCAACATCAAACCCTCACCACATTCAACTATCCCTTTTCATTACTGCAATGATTACTGCAGGGTTTCGAAAGTGTTCCCTCCACACTCCCATTAATATCCATTTCATCAGTTACGAAGGCACCATCCTATTCATTATTCTAACAGATTCCCCTTATTCTCATTATAACTTATACAATACCGTATATAATAATAAATTATATAAATATATATATATATATATAAATTATATATATATATATATATATTATATATATATATATAGTATAATATTATATATATATATATATATATATATATAT
>JABUQX010046934.1:5000-37603 GCA_015478945.1 Trachelipus rathkii
AATATATATATATATATATATATAATTATATATATATATAAATATTTATATATATATTATATAAAAATATATATATTATATTATATATATATATAATAATATATTATATGTAATATATATATATACGTATATATATATTATAATTATATATATACTTATAATATATATAACTATATATATATAATAATAATATAAATTATTATATATATATATATATATATATATATATATATTAATATAATATATATATAAATTAATTTATACATTTATACCTTATGATATATTATATATATATATAGATACTATATATATATATATAAATTAATATATAATATATATACTATATTATATATAATATATATACTATATATATATATAATCTGGTTTTATGAATCGAATTCTCAAATACAGGGGGGATGCGCGACAAGTGTGAAGAAAAAATTAAATTTTTTTTTATTAATATCATATTATTATATATAATATATATATATAATATATATATATATATATATTATATATATATAATATATAATATATATATAATATATATATATATATATATATATATAATATAATATATATATTGTGAGACAGGATAAAGGGTGCATGGAATCTATTTTTTATTCTTGGGAGTGCGCCACTAAAAAAGATTGCAATTTCCACATCCATGAAAACACCACAAATAGCACAACCATTATTAAAAAGAATCAAATGAAACTAAAGGAATTAGAAAAACGAATCCCGACTCACGATAAAATATGCTGAATACATTATAAATTTACAGAAACTTGTTTCAGCGTGTTTAAATGTATATATATATATGTATATTGATGAAATTGAGGGATGCCTTGTCATTGCTTTTGTAATGATAAGGCATCCTTTCTTTGAGGCGGATTTTATGTTTTCTTTATTTTGCAGAACTATCAGATTATTTTATGATATGTTATATATGTTAAATATAAGGCATTCGGTAGTTTATTAAGAGCATAAGATTTAGAAGGTAAAAGAAGATAAAGATTTATTTAGATTATAAGCAGAGATAAAAATATTTCATATTAAGACTAGAAGGAACCATATATGTGAAGTGTGAGAGGTAAGAATTAATCTAAGAAAGAAGATCTTATTAAGGACAGCATACAGATCATAATCTACTACTGTCTACATTATTTATATTTATATATTACTAACACTGTCATTTCTATCTTACATTTATTTATTTCTAACTATTTTCATCATAACATTAAATTACATCAACTGCTGTGAGAAGACAACATCATATAAATAAAGATTAATTCCCACATACATCAATAAGAAAAAGATTCATTCATCATTCATCAGATTCGTCATAAATGAAAGGTGAGAAATACTGCCGTTGTTAACTAAGTTGATTAGATTAGATTAAAGTTTTGCCCAACTCTGCTTAATTCTGTAAAAGGGGAAAACATGATGAAAGAACAGGATAATGTGTATTGGAATGTGATGAGTAAAACTGAAAGTGAAAGAGAACAAGAGATGATTGAGGCAATCATAGACACAGGGAGTAATAGTACCATAATAGGGAGGGATAGCCTGGAGGAAATTTAAAGAAATTTGAACAAGAATGAGTTGAAGAGAATAAAAGAAAGTGAAACAAGAATAGATAAATCATATTGTTTTGGAGGGTCTGAATATAAAGGGGAGAAAAGCATACAAATACCAGTTCATTTTCATGAAGAGGTTGTTTACATAGTGACAGATTACATAAACGATTGGAACATACCGTGGTTAATAGGGAGAAAAACATTAAACAAACTGGGAGCAATAATGAATATGAGTGATAATACAATAACTTTAAATAGTTTAGGTTTACAAATAAAAGGGAGGGTTGACAATAGTGGTCACATAAGAATACCAATGATAAAGCGAAAATATAATGCATGGTTTGGGGAGGAAAAGTGGTGGATGAGTGATGATGAGAAACAGAAAGAAGTTAAATTAATAAAGTTACACAAACAATTTGGGCATTGCAGTTCAGAAAACCTAATTAAACTAGTAGAAAAAGCATATGGGAAGGATAATAGATATTTAAGGGATAAACAGTATATAAACCAATTAATAAAACAAGTGACGAACAATTGTCACTCGTAAAATATACAAACCAACACCTAGTAGACCAGTAGTAGGTTTAGAGAGGGCACATTATTTCAACGAATTAGTTTCAATAGATATGGGAGAGTTGGAAGGGAAAAGATTTTTAGTGATGATAGATGAGTTAACAGGCTATGTGCAAGCAACATGGACAGAAGGTAAGAGACAGTCAGAGATAGTAAGAAAAATCATAGATAGATGGATAAGCGTATTTGGAGCTCCAGAGAAGTTACTTTCTGATAATGGCAGGGAATTTCAAAATGAAACAATGGAAGAAATGTGTGAGATGTTTAATATAAAGCTACTAGCAACTGCAGCTGAAAGCCCATGGAGTAATGGAAAATGTGAAAGAATGGTGGGTCTATTAAAGGAGAACATCAGAAATTTACAAGAAGACGGTTATCAAAATAAAAACTTATGTTTAAGATGGTCTGTATATGGGAGAAATAGTATACTGAATAAAGGAGGATATAGTGCAAATAATTTAGTATTTGGTAGATATAGAGGAGGTGAGGTAATTCAGTGGGATATAGATGACACAGAGGGTTGGGAAGAACAAATAGTGATAGATAATGCAAAATATAGGAGAAAAGCATGGAGAGAAGTTTTGAGTCAACAAGCAGAAAGAAAAATCAGTAGAGCATTAAATAGTAACACAAGAGAAGCAAAAGTGGGAGATGTAAAAGTAGGGGATTGGGTTTATCATAAGAGAGAAAACAATAAGAGATGGAAAGGACCAGAGAAAGTTATTGGTATAGACGGAAAAACAGTAGTGGTAAAACAAGGAGGATCAATTAGATATACACAAAGGGTTCATATTTAATAGAATAAGAAAGAAGGATGGTGGGGAAATGGAAAATACAGAAGAAGAAGAAGAGGGTGATTTAAATCCCACTGTGGAAGAAAATGAAACAGAAAGGTTAGAGGAATTGCCAGAGGAAGATGAACCACACACAAGAGAAGAACAGGGTATAATTGAAGAAGAGGAAGAAGATGACGATATATATGGCGGGAGAATGATCATACATGAAGAAGAAGAGAGCGAAGAAGAAGAAACGGAAGTAGGACATGGTAGAGATATGAGTAGATTAAAAAAGGGTAAAAAATGGAAGATAGTGGAAAAGGAAAGTGGTCAGGAGATGAGAGTAGAAATAATGAGTAGAGCTGGAAAAGTCAATAGCAAACAATGGAGTCAGTGTTATAATATTAAGGATTTAAACGACGGTACGATAAGTTGGATTAATATGAAGGAGTTTGGAGAACACGAACAAATTCAAGAAGAAGAGATATTACTGGTAAATGTCAAAGATATAGATGTAATAATAGCTAAAGAAAGCGAAATACAGAACTGGAAAGAGAATGAAGTAATGGAGGAGGTGACAAGTAAAGGTAGAAGAGGATTAAACACCAGATGGGTTATAACGGAAAAAGGGAAGAATAAGAAGTAGTACTGTAAAGCCAGGTTAGTTGTGAGAGGATTTGAGGAAAAGGGAAACGATGAAGGGAATGAAGCACCAACATGTGCAGCTGAAGCACTTAAGGTAACCTTAGGCATTATTAAAAGAAATAATTGGGAATGTATGTCAATAGACATAAAAGCAGCTTACTTACAGGGAAATAGATTAGAAAGAGAGGTATATGTAAAACCACCACCAGAAGCAAAAACAAATAAGATATGGAAATTGAAGAAGGCCGTATATGGTTTAAAGGATGCTGCAAGGGTGTGGTATTATAGTTTAAAGAAAATATTAGAGGAGAGGAGTTAGGGGGTGTACGTAGTAAACTGGAACCTTCTATATTCACATGGAAGGAAGATTATAGGTTAAAAGGGATAATGGTATGTCATGTAGATGATCTATGTTATGGAGGGGACAAAACATTTGAGTTACAGATTATACGTAAACTAAAAGACTAAAAGTAGGGAGTCAAGAGTTTAAGAACTTTAGGTACATTGGGGTTCAAATACATGATAAAGGGAACAATATAATAATCAAGCAAGATAACTATAGAAGAACATTGACTATACCATCAAAGACATTATATAATGGGGAAAGGGATTTAGATGAGAGAGAAAAAAAAGAATATAGGTCAGGGGTGGGACAACTAAATTGGTTAGGACAACAAACAAGACCAGAAGTCAATATCAGGTTAGTGTGTTAGGAAAAAAAATGAAGTGTGGGACTACTAAAGAAATGAGGAAATTAATAAAAGTTATGGAAAAAACAAAGAGGGAAGATAGGCAACTTAAATTGGGTAGATTAGAAGGGGAGATAACCGTGAAAGTTTTTGCAGATGCTTCATTCAATGGATTAGGAAATGGGGAATCACAAATAGGTTATGTAGTTACCATAGAAGACAATTTGGGGACATAAAGTAAGTAACCCAATCAATTTGGAAAGTCTAAGGTTGTCAAATAGGGTTGTAAGATCACCGTTAGAGGCAGAAGCAATGGGGTTATGGCAATGGGAATAGGAAATGGGAATCTTCGTTCACAGTTAAAAAGTTATTGGGAAGAGTAACAGGAAGAGACAATATTAACTGATAGGGGTATTTCCTGACAGTAAGATCTTTGGAGGAGCTGTGAAATATCACACACAAAATTTACAGAGCAAAGGTTAAGAGTAGATTATAGCTGTGTTTTAAAGAGTTATTGAGAGACAACTTATAGAAACATTTGTTGTGATTAAACTGGAAAGGAACAACAGAGCGGATGGTTTAAACAAAGGAATAGTGGGAAAAAAGAGGTCTATTACGAATATTTGAGTGGGAATACTAAGGGGATGAGAGAAGGATAAAGAGAGTGGTGTGAGAGTGATGAAATTAAGGGATGCCTTGTCATTGCTTTGTAATGATAAGGCATCCTTTCTTGAGGCAGATTTTTATGTCTTTCTTTATTTTTGCAGAACTATCGATTATTTTATGGATCATTATATTATGTTTAAATATCAAGGCATTCGGAGTTTTATTAAGAGCAAAAATTTAGAAGGTAAATAGAAGATTAAAGATTTATTGTTAAGATTATAAAGCAGAGATAAAAAAATGTCATATTTCAGGAACTAGAAGGAAACCTATATGTGAAGTGTGAGAGGTAAGAATTAATCTAAGAAAGAAGATCTTATTAAGGACAGCATACAGATCATAATCTACTACTGTCTACATTATTTATATTTATATATTACTAACACTGTCATTTCTATCTTACATTTATTTATTTCTAACTATTTTCATCATAACATTAAATTACATCAACTGCTGTGAGAAGACAACATCATATAAATAAAGATTAATTCCCACATACATCAATAAGAAAAAGATTCATTCATCATTCATCAGATTCGTCATAAATGAAAGGTGAGAAATACTGCCGTTGTTAACTAAGTTGATTAGATTAGATTAAAGTTTTGCCCAACTCTGCTTAATTCTGTAAAAGGGGAAAACATGATGAAAGAACAGGATAATGTGTATTGGAATGTGATGAGTAAAACTGAAAGTGAAAGAGAACAAGAGATGATTGAGAGAATCTTAGACACAGGGAGTAATAGTACCCTAATAGGGAGGGATAGCCTGGAGGAAATTTTAAAAATTTGAACAAGAGTAAGATTAAGAGAATAAAAGAAAGTGAAACAAGAATAGATAAATCATATTGTTTTGGAGGGTCTGAATATAAAGGGGAGAAAAGTATACAAATACCAGTTCATTTTCATGAAGAGGTTGTTTACATAGTGACAGATTACATAAACGATAGGAACATACCGTGGTTAATAGGGAGAAAAACATTAAACAAACTGGGAGCAATAATGAATATGAGTGATAATACAATAACTTTAAATAGTTTAGGTTTACAAATAAAAGGGAGGGTTGACAATAGTGGTCACATAAGACTACCAATGATAAAGCGAAAATATAGTGCATGGTTTGGGGAGGAAAAGTGGTGGATGAGTGATGATGAGAAACAGAAAGAGGTTAAATTAATAAAGTTACACAAACAATTTGAGCATTGCAGTTCAGAAAACCTAATTAAACTAGTAGAAAAAGCATATGGGAGGGATAATAGATATTTAAGGGATAAACAGTATATAAATCAATTAATAAAACAAGTGACGAACAATTGTCACTCATGTAAAATATACAAACCAACACCTAGTAGACCAGTAGTAGGTTTAGAGAGGGCACATTATTTCAACGAATTAGTTTCAGTAGATATGGGAGAGTTGGAAGGGAAATTTTTTTTAGTGATGATAGATGAGTTAACAGGCTATGTGCAAGCAACATGGACAGAAGGAAAGAGACTGTCAGAAATAGTAGGAAAAATCATAGATAGATGGATAAGCGTATTTGGAGCTCCAGAGAAGTTACTTTCTGATAATGGCAGGGAATTTCAAAATGAAACAATGGAAGAAATGTGTGAGATGTTTAATATAAAGCTACTAGCAACTGCAGCTGAAAGCCCATGGAGTAATGGAAAATGTGAAAGGATGGTGGGTCTATTGAAGGAGAACATCAGAAAATTACAAGAAGACGGTTATCAAAATAAAAACTTATGTTTGAGATGGTCTGTATATGGGAGAAATAGTGTACCGAATAAAGGAGGATATAGTGCAAATAATTTAGTATTTGGTGGATATAGAGGAGGGGAGGTAATTCATTGGGATATAGATGACACAGAGGGTTGGGAAGAACAAATAGTGATAGATAATGCAAAATATAGGAGAAAAGCATGGAGAGAAGTTTTGAGTCAACAAGCAGAAAGAAAAATCAGTAGAGCATTAAATAGTAACACAAGAGAAGCAAAAGTGGGAGATGTAAAAGTAGGGGATTGGGTTTATTATAAGAGAGAAAACGATAAGAGATGGAAAGGACCAGGGAAAGTTATTGGTATAGACGGAAAAACAGTAGTGGTAAAACAAGGAGGATCAATTAGATATACACAAAGGGTTCATATTAATAGAATAAGAAAGAAGGATGGTGGGGAAATGGAAAATACAGAAGAAGAAGAAGAAGAAGAGGGTGATTTAAATCCCACTGTGGAAGAAAATGAAACAGAAAGGTTAGAGGAATTGCCAGAGGAAGATGAAACACACACAAGAGAAGAACAGGGTATAAGTGAAGAAGAGGAGGAAGATGATATATATGGCGGGAGAATGAACATACATGAAGAAGAAGAAGAGTGAAGAAGAAGAAAAGGAAGTAGGACATGGTAGAGATATGAGTAAATTGAAAAAGGGCGAAAAATGGAAGATAGTGGAAAAGGAAAGTGGTCAGGAGATGAGAGTAGAAATAATGAGTAGAGCTGGAAAAGTCAATAGCAAACAATGGAGTCAGTGTTATAATATTAAGGATTTAAATGACTATACGATAAGTTGGATTAATATGAAGGAGTTTGGAGAACACGAACAAATTCAAGAAGAAGAGATATTACTGGTAAATGTCAAAGATATAGATGTAATAAGAGCTAAAGAAAGTGAAATACAGAACTGGAAAGAGAATGAAGTAATGGAGGAGGTGACAAGTAAAGGTAGAAGAGGATTAAACACTAGATGGGTTATAACGAAAAAAGAGAAGAATAAGAAGTGGTACTGTAAAGCCAGGTTAGTAGTGAGAGGATTTGAAGAGAAGGGAAATGATAGGGAAATGAAGCACCTACATGTGCAGCTGAAGCACTAAAATAACACTTGGCATCATTAAAAGAAACAGTTGGGATTGTAAGTCAATAGATATAAAAGCAGCTTACTTACAAAGGAATAGATTAGAAAGAGGGGTATATGTGAAACCACCAAAAGAAGCAAAAAACAAATAAGATATGGAAATTGAAGAAGGCCGTATATGGTTTAAAGGATGCTGCAAGGGTGTGGTATTATAGTTTAAAGAAAATATTAGAGGAGAGGAGTTAGGGGGTGTATGTAGTAAACTGGAACCTTCTATATTCACATGGAAGGAAGATTATAGGTTAAAAGGGATAATGGTATGTCATGTAGATGATCTATGTTATGGGGAACAAAACATTTGAGTTACAGATTATACGTAAACTAAAAGACTAAAAGTAGGGAGTCAAGAGTTTAAGAACTTTAGGTACATTGGGGTTCACATACATGATAAAGGGAACAATATAATAATCAAGCAAGATAACTATAGAAGAACATTGACTATACCATCAAAGACATTATATAATGGGGAAAGGGATTTAGATGAGAGAGAAAAAAAAGAATATAGGTCAGGGGTGGGACAACTAAATTGGTTAGGACAACAAACAAGACCAGAAGTCAATATCAGGTTAGTGTGTTAGGAAAAAAAATGAAGTGTGGGACTACTAAAGAAATGAGGAAATTAATAAAAGTTATGGAAAAAACAAAGAGGGAAGATAGGCAACTTAAATTGGGTAGATTAGAAGGGGAGATAACCGTGAAAGTTTTTGCAGATGCTTCATTCAATGGATTAGGAAATGGGGAATCACAAATAGGTTATGTAGTTACCATAGAAGACAATTGGGGACATAAAGTACCCATAATTTGGAAGTCTAAGGTGTCAAATAGGGTTGTAAGATCACCGTTAGAGGCAGAAGCAATGGGGTTATGTGATGGGATAGAAATGGGAATATACGGTACATTAAAAAGTTATGGGAAGAGTTAACAGGAGAAGACAATATTAAACTGATAGGGTATTCTGACAGTAAATCTTTGGAGGGAGCTGTGAAATCACACACAAATGTACAGAGCAGAAGGTTAAGAGTAGATTTAGCTGTGTTGAAAGAGTTATTGAGAGACAAACTTATAGAAAACATTTGTTGGATAAATGGAAAGGAACAAATAGCGGATGGTTTAACAAAGGAATGTGGGAATAAAAGAGGTCTATACGAATATTTGAGTGAGGAATACTAAGGGGATGAGAGAAGGATAAGAGAGTGGTGTGAGAGTGATGAAATTGAGGGATGCCTTGTCATTGCTTTTGTAATGACAAGGCATCCTTTCTTTGAGGCGGATTTTATGTTTTCTTTATTTTGCAGAACTATCAGATTATTTTATGATATGTTATATATGTTAAATATAAGGCATTCGGTAGTTTATTAAGAGCATAAAATTTAGAAGGTAAAAGAAGATAAAGATTTATTTAGATTATAAGCAGAGATAAAAATATTTCATATTCAGACTAGAAGGAACCATATATGTGAAGTGTGAGAGGTAAGAATTAATCTAAGAAAGAAGATCTTATAAGGACAGCATACAGATCATAATCTACTACTGTCTACATTATTTATATTTATATATTACTAACACTGTCATTTCTATCTTACATTTATTTATTTCTAACTATTTTCATCATAACATTAAATTACATCAACTGCTGTGAGAAGACAACATCATATAAATAAAGATTAATTCACACATACATCAATAAGAAAAAGATTCATTCATCATTCATCAGATTCATCATAAATGAAAGGTGAGAAATAATGCCGTTGTTAACTAAGTTGATTAGATTAGATTAAAGTTAGATTAAAGTAAAACTATCAGATTAGATTATATTATATTGTTATTCATATCAGTATGTATTTATGTATGTATGTATAAATATGTATGTGTGTGAGAGATTGTGTGAATATGTTGTGTGTCTTACATTGCTAAACAGGAGATCAAGAGTAAATTACATATGCAACACTTTGAGATTGATTTTAATTAAAATCGAGAATAAAGCTAAGGTAAAACTATAGAGGCGTCGCACAACTTTGAAATATTGCACACAGTATCAGACCTAGATCCTGACGTCTGTGCATAGCGTAGTCATCTGTTGATAATTTAAAAAAAAAAAAGTATGTTTTGACCCACCCTAATATATATATATATATATATATATATATATATATATATATACTATACATATTTATATAATATATATATATATATATATTATATATATTATATATATATATATATTATATAATATATATACGGTATATATTATATATATATATATATAATATAATATATATAATATATATATATATATATATATATTATATTATATATATATATATATATATTACTATTATATATATATATATATATATATAATATAATTATATATATATATATATATATATATATATATATATATATATTATATATTATATATAATATATAATATATAATATATATATAGTAGATATATATATCATATATATACTATATAGATATATATATATATATATATATATATGCCAGTAAATATCACTACATACATAAAATGATATGGGGAACTTTATAATGTAATCTAAACTTCCAAAGAATAATACTGAACTTACCCATATGGAAACATTCCTCAAAAATGCACCACTGTCAATAACTAATCGCTTTATTTTTTTAATTGGACCCATATTTTAATATTCATCTATTCATGTAACTGCTTTAAAATCTGAAAAAAAGATATTAAAACATGCTTAAATGAATTTATTTAATCATTAGAAAACCAGAGAAATTATGGTTAATTGCAATGTGAAATGAACTACTTCTCAAATTGCTATACAGAATTTAAGGACATAAGGAAAATAAAGATGGTAAGAAGTGATGGGGGTCTATCAAGACTGTACCATCAAACTAAAGTAAATAATTACCAAGCAATATGCACACATGCAATATGCAAAATATACTGGTATGCAAGGGTAAATAACCATACCTCAAGTTTTGTCAATAATATTCACAAATAGCTATATTTACTGAAGTATACTCTGGTAATAGATGCTGAAACATGCATTTGTTATAAAGAAATGCACCTCCAACATCATTTTTGATTCTAGATCCATCCATCTGTAAGGCTTATATTATAGTTTTGATTCAGGAGAAGATTAATCTTTTCCATAAATAAGGATTTATCATATATATTTCATGTGTAGCAGTACTTTTTGGATATTTTAAAAGAGCATCATCAAAATTTAAATTTGTACAATAGAGAAGTTTTTGCCAGCTCCTGAACTGGAAAACTATATTCTTCCCAAGGTGGGCACCCAAAAATCCGTCCAAAAACCCAAATGCAAAAACCTACCCTAAAACCCAATTTAATTTTTATAACACTTTTTAGAAGAATTTTTAATATAGAGACACTTAAATGAAAAAAATTTGAAATATTCAAACCAAAAGATAGGTTATTATATATATATATATATATATATATATATATATATATATATATATATAAACAATAAATTATTATATCAATATATATATATATATATTATAATATATATATATATATATATTAGGGATGTACTGGAACCAGAATTTTTGGTTCCGGCCGGAACCGGAACTTTCCGGAACCTTGGAAAAGTTCAGGCCGGAACCGGTGTAGTGTTTTACTGATATCGTATAGCGGCTGATTCAAATATAACTCTGAATTACTACTACAAATTGTGGCAATGAATATTTATAAATAATAAAATATAGATATATAATAAATAAGATAATTAATAAATAATATGGTCGTACATTGCGTTGTGTTCGTATCTTTGAATAAATTGTATTTAGTACTAAAGTTTGTTGTCTTATTATTTGCGTTCCTCCCTTAAATATTCTTATCTTATTCCTATGTTAATAAACAAATAAATTCATAAGAGTTATCTTATCATTATAAGCTATTTTATCTCTGATATTTTATTCGTTATTAATTCATGTACTCTTATTTTAATTTAATTTATTTCGCTTATTTTACTAAATACTCCAATTATTAATTCTCTACAATTTCTCTATTTATTTCCAGATCTATGTTCATAGTCTTTGCTTCGCCTGCATCGCATTAACAACAGTCACCTTCAATCATATGATATATTAACTATTTAAACTATTTTTTTATTATTGGACTGCTGTTATATTTAGTATTTTAAATAAATCTTGTTACGTATTTTATTTATTTTAGTTCTTTCCTTATTATGGTTTTATTTATTTTTCTTTTCTAATAAATATATTAAATGTTTTATTTCTCCTTTTATTACGGTTATTTTTATTTAATTTATTTCGAGTTATATGCTTATATAGAAGTTTAATTGAACGTCTATTTTTAAAAGTCTTAATGTATAACGAACTTACGAAATTTCAATCTTTTATTTTAATTCTCTTTTAAACTATTTGCTTTTTATCAGTTAGTTATAAATATTATGAATACTTTGTGAAGTTGCTGGTAAATACTTCAGCCAAACTTATGACAACTGTTACTTACAGTTTACTACTTAAAGTCGAGTTATTTTATTTATACAATCGACTGATGTCTAAAACAGAGTTATTTCAATAACTTATTCCATGTAGATTATTTTAAGTATTTCTTTAAGATAGGAAATTATCTGGAGACAATGTTGTAGCAAGATGTTAAATCTGAGAAACTTCAAAGTCAAGATGAAATAATTTATAACTCTGTGACTCAACTGGTAACTTAATGCATGATATAAAGTAAAGTTATCCACCAGGAGCTTAAATTCAACCAAAAAAATCTGTATGTTAGTTGCAATCTTATAATTCAAACGAACTCAGATGATTGGGATTAAATACCACGAAGATACAATACTTTAATAATAAGGTTATATTTTTTAAGTTATTATTATATTTACAATAATTTTCAATAATGTTAACTTTTTATTTACAATTTCAAAACGCTTAGCGTAATTCATTAACAGTCGTATTTAATATAGAAGTTTTTTAAACGTATGATGATATAATATATATATACTTCATTCTATAAATATAAACACAAAATTCACGAAGTTTCTTAACTTAAAATCGCTATCAATAACTTTATTTACAAGTCAAAGTTTTTCTAAAGTATCTTAAACGAAAATATTTCAAACAAAACAACGAAAAACAAATCGAATGATCTTCACAATATAATATTTTAACAAAGTTTTAATTTAAAATCTTTTTTAATTATATCTTTTAAGGAAGTCTTTTTAACAAGGATCTTAAACGCAGTCTAAAAGCAGTCTATCTCCACGACTGAAAAATCTTCAAAACTGAAATCTTATGGTGTGTTCGTCCGTTGGTTTGCTTCAGAATTTTCTCGAATATCGATGTGGCAATTTTCGTACAAGATATCCAATCCTCTGTATAAGCGATCTGCAATTTATAATATCACATGATTATTATTATATCTAAGGATTTAGAACCTAAAATGGTATCTAATACTATTCTATTGAATATAATAAACTTTTGATTTTAATTGAAATGATATTTCTAGCAAATGCTTTACTTAAATAAACAAACAATTGTCTGCCCAGTAACACAAAGAGAGTTTAAACTTATTACTTATAAATTTACAAATTCCTAAACTTTCAATTTCTGTCAACTGCGGCAACCTTGAAAATCTGGCAACTACAGCCGCAGGACTTTGTTAATATAAACAATTATAAATTATTAATTAATAATAAGATTTATGCAAATTGAAAGATATAATGGTGCTAGTAAATAATGCTAAGAGAGAGTGCTACTTTAGATAACCGACTCTTTAGACACATTAGAAAATATATTACTATACCTCGTGCCCAAGCATAATTCATATGTACAAGATCTTGAGACAGTTAATTATACATCACATTAAGATCAAAGAATAGTTATATAGTAATAGAGTAATGATATAAGAAGCAAATTTATTCTTATTAATTATACTATAGAGTTATTCCTTAATATAATATTATAATGTTAATATTTAAATTAACTATACATAATAAATATTATTTCATAAATCTATTTTCTTAACTTCAGAGGAAATATTTAATTAAAGAAATAAAAATAATAATTAATATTATAAACAAATAAATAATTAATAAAATACTTTAGATTAATAAAGAAAAAATAAAACAATAAAATTCGTTGTCGATATTATTTAAGATATATTTATATAGAGTTGAGGAGTCAATTTCATAAAGGAATATATAACATAATAAAAGGTACGCATCTCTTCCTACGCGATATGTAAATATACATACACTTTGTAACAGTATGCACACATATACTCAGAATGTATTATTTATGTGAGTATATATATATATATATATATTTATATAGCAAGTAAATGGGAGGAAAATCTCTACTCCCCTCATAATAACAAATACTAAAAGGTATCGTTATGATTAAGGACCCTTGAGTAAACCAAAATATAAGCTTTAATTAATAACATACTTGTATATTCTTAATAAAACAAAATTATAAAGGTACTCTTTATATGTATTTTCAAATGTTATAAAACCTTCCCTAAATGGGAATACTTAACCTAGGTCTCATATGCATGATAAACAATAAACAGAGATTAATGCATAATATATATAATATTTAATATATATGGTAGTATAATACTCTAATATACATAATTATAGTGTTAGAGAGACAGGTAAAATAGTAGGTATACAGTAGTAGTCATCATATTAACAAACATATATATATATATACTATATCATAGGTAACTTATTTATTATCGCATACTACTCACTTATTACATAGCTACTACTCACTCATATTACTAATATATATTCATATTATATATCTTAAAATACCTTGTCTGTAATATTAACAAGTGAATAATATAGTCTTCTAAGAGTAAAGTTATCTTATTGGTGTACATCTATTGTTCTATATCCATACTGTGAGCTCTTAGTTCTTTCTAATTGTATAAGTACCAATAAATTTAGATAATATTCTAAGGTTTAATAATAAATTATAAATTTTATTAAGTCAAAAGGAATATAACTATATTATCATATTATAAGTTCTATATACGGTGTACTCATAAGTTTAAAAAAGCTTTTTTTTTAGATTTATGGGTTTGGACTGTTTTTTGGAGGATAATTTATGATATGACGTTTTAATATATATTATATTATAAATACTATTAACAAAAAGCACAGAAAATATTGTTTCCTACACTACACATAAAATATATATAAAATATCACATAAAATAATGATTCAATTTTAAGTACTGAAATAATTATGGTACTTGTCTATTTTTAAAAATTTATTTATAAAATTTGGCTCAAAAGAGAAGTGAAGTAGAGGAAGAGAGGAGAGGAGAGCAGAGGTTATGTTAAATTAAGTTTGGTGGCTTGTATTGTATGTGTAACGAGTGATGTACGCACTACATTGACATGAAATTGGCTTCTGTGGAATCGATTACGTCCTATGAGTCCATATAGTTTCATACATAATAATAATATTTAAAAGTAAACTATAATTATGATTGATAATTATTTCATAATGAATATATAAACTGAATGAATAAAATAAATAGATGTTTTTACTCGTTTTTTTTGAGTTTTTTTTTTTGATAGACAATTGGCTCTGTAACTTGGTACTAATTGTACACTATTTTACTCTTGCATAATATCTAGTACTTATGAGCATGACGTATTTATTTAAAGAATCGTTAAAAAACGATAAAAAATAAAATGGATACGAAGAAAGTGGGAGCATTCAACCAAAGTATAGATTTTCTCCTTTTTGCGGCGAGATTTCAGAAATTGCACCGAATTTCTTCATGTTTCTTTGATTTTTGTGGAACTTTCCGAAATCCGATTTAGATTAGCTAGCATACAGAAATATAATGAATTATATGTTATCTAATTTAATATAATCTCGAAAATAATCAATTTATTCAATCAAATAATTTAATCAATATCAAAGAACCATAGGTTGAAAAATGATGAAACAAACGCAGCTAACACGATATTAAAAATGACTTTGTCAGTAACCATAACTAAAAGTGTTGTTATAAACGAAAAAAATGAATAATTAATAGTAATAATTAATTTACTTTCTATTAAACCTATTGATGATTAGAAATTGATAAAATAATAACACGTAATAATTTGTACACAAATATATTAATTAACAAGGTATTCTAATTAATGCTTGCCAAAAGAAGTCCTTGAATTAAGTCCCTGTCGCTTACGTGGCCATTCCAGATTCGTTGCTTTGAAAATTAAAGATTGAAATTTTAAGTTGTAAATCTTCGATGCAGCGAGTTCAAAGATATCTAAATTCATATTTTAAAGTTTTTTGCACGCACTAAATAATATATGATTAAATAATAATAAGTAGTATCAGTGGAAATTTACTTATTTAAAAATGATATTAATTCAAACAATGAAGTATAATGTGGTGTTAGCTCCGCCTCCAAAACAAAAGACACTTATTAATAGATAAACCATAACCCTTATCAAATTATATAATACAGTCACTGGTAAAGAAACTTATCATCATACAATCAATAATAAGCGAACAACCAAATATATATATACGGAAAAAAAGTGGGTCGAGAGGCAGAGAGCAGAGCAGAGCCAAACTGACAAGGTTGTGTCAGTATAGTATTTTATAATTGGAGATGGGGTTAATCTATATATATATTTCAAATTAGAATTATAAAAGTTGTGAAAGAAGAGAGTGGAGTGGTGTGATAACTTAGTGGATATAGGGTATTCTCTGGAATTGCAACTAGAATAATAATTATAATTTGAGTATATGGGAGAAACAAGTTTTATTTGAGTCTGTATATGTCAATATGATCCAAACCTGTTTAATTAAAGTGTGAAAAAAATTGAATTTAGTTGAGGCTTTTGGAAAGTGACTCGCAGATCTTAAGAAAAATGGACAAGGGATAGGTATGTAGACAGAATTACTATAGGAGTGTTTACTTTATTAATGTGAATAAGACAGGATATTAGAGAGCATAAGAGGAGGTAAATGTGTAATAGTAATATAATTTAGGTAATGATTATATATATTATTAGATAAGAGTAAAATATTATCAATATTATTTAATTATGGTAAATAAATAGTATTGATTTATGGGTTGATAGGACTTAAAAATTGATGGTGCATTTAATTGTTAGATGAGGAGCTAAATTGTGGAATTAATGGGTTTACAATAAGACAGTTATTGGTGTTTAAGCTAATAATTTGTGGTAATAAGTGCATGGGTATTTAAATAGACTATATATTTAAGGAGGTCTATTGCTGGTATGGTATATGTGATAGGATATATAGGTAAAAAAAGGAGATGAACTCTATAGGTGGGTATTAATAATGTTTGGTTGGGTGATGTCATGATAAGGTAATGACTATTATGTAGAAATAGTGACGAGATGTGAAAGATAGAAAGAATCATATTTTCACGTGAGTGGTTAGATAATTAAGAGAACGTGAAGAAATGAGAGAGGAAGAAGAGAGAAGTAAGTGAGAGAGTGGAGGAAGAAGTAGAGATGCGACACAGAGGTTGTGAGATAATAATGTGTGAGTCTTGGTAAATACGCACTGAATTATATTGCTATGTCAGTAAGCATGTCCGAAAAGAAATATTCAGTTTCACAGAGAAGGTTATGTTTCAGATGGTATAGCATATTCACAAGGTGTAAGTAAAGGAGAGATGTAATTACGAAAATGAGATGTAGAGTAAGTTGTAAGATAACAATATAGAAGATAATGAGTAAGATAAGTGAACTCGAGAAGATTTTTTATGTAATATAGAGTACAATAGTTAGAGTATGTAGAGTAATTTTGATGAGAGATAATATGAGTCGATATGTGCAATATCGTAGGATACATGGGTGTTTACAAAGAATGTTTATTGAGTAGAATATAAGATGAACTATAGTAGTATCCGTACTTATAATTATATGGGTAGTTTCAGTAGGAAGAGTAAGATAAAAGAATAGATTGGAGATTTAACTTATATATGTAGAATATACGAAGTGTGTAAGTATATTGTATTTCTAGTGGTGATAAATACTACCTATTAAAAGTTAGTGATTAAAAATAGAATTATTCAGGTCTTTTAACAATGTAATGTTTTATTAACTTAAGCAATATCTGTGTGTGTAGTTGGAACTAGAGTGTATCGCACTAATAGTAGTGGTCAATTTTAAGTGAGATATATATCTCATAATATGACTGGTTTATTAGGACATTAAGCCTATTTTTATTTATAATAATATCAGTGTCTTTTGGTTTTTTAATTCACAATTTGAGTTTTTATGACGTTCAAAATACGTAGCGGCAAAGCAAGATATCAAATTGTATATGCATAATAAGATGATAATTGATGGTATCTCGTAAGCACTGTGCAGTTGGATAGCGATTTTGATTGACGTAAGAGCGCACTCACAGATGTGGGTTCCTCTTATAAATGTGAGTATACCAACGTTTCTTTACCTTGTGCTCAGTACGTGAGTGTACGATTGAAAATAGGAGGATCAATAAGTAAGAATAAATACATATGGATGTAAAAGATGTAGAAGTGCATACATATTCTCCAGAAAGTATTTACGAGGAATAACAAAAATTATAAAAGTTATGATCAACTAAAAAAGAAAAATTCTTATTTTCTCATTATTCTATACATTATTATAATGGTACAAAATGCCGAATCTCATAAATATTTTATTTGCTTTGTTGCATTAATGTAACTACTAAGTGATTTGCAATAAAATATATCTGATAGAGTGGAAATGCTATTATGTGAGCGACGCAATAGTGGGTAGGATAAAGAGGTAAAATTAAAATTATTTATGAGGTATAATAAAAGATTAGCAGTTCACTCGAGAGAATTCGAAGCACATTTGCAACTCAGAGTGAAAACTAACTCCACACATTAAAAGAAGGAAACGTACTCAGTAGAGTATCTCTAGTATGAGTTGATGCTGTGTGAGCTTTCATAATCTTTTTAATCTATGCATAAGTAGGTTTTTTAATTGAATGATAACAGTAGCATATAGGACCTCCTAGTGATATATACGAAGGTATCAGTATGAGGACTAGAGATGTATACTCTGTGTTGTAATACGCGTAAGTGAATCTATGTGAGAATTTATAATCACATTACAAAGTGTACATTAATAATTAATATTAAATTGTGTATTATAGTCAGATTAGATAAAAGCAAATAGATTTATTTATTTTTCGATTTTGAATATAGAAAAGAAAACAAATTTCTAATTTATGGTTAACTTATTAATTTTGTATTTTAATGTCTGTAAATTATTTTTAAATTCTTTCGAGAGCTCTGGGTGAGTGTGTATTAGAGAGAGTCTTTTCTACATTGAGATCCTGAGGGTGTAAGGAGAACATAAGAGATAAGCTATTATCTCACAGGATTTTTTAAAAGACATAGCGCGAATACAGTGTTTTTGGAGCAGCCACTTGAGAGGTTTTTTAGTGGACAATTGGGCTTGAGTTCCAAAATGAAGAGATGAAAATTCCTATGTGAAAGGTTCAGTATGTTGCAGTGGGCCCGGCTGCAGAAAGTTCCTGGAGCAATGGACAGTGTGAGAAAAGATGGTGGGTTTACTTAAGGATAGCATGAGGAAGATGATCGATGAAGGAGCTGAACAAAGGCTGTCTCTCTATTGGGTTCAGTTGTCCAGTCTAAGAATAGTGCTGTTAAATAAATGGTGGTTTATTTATTCTAGCTTTGCAAAAGGAGGTACCTCGACAGCGATTTCTTTCGAAGTTTGCTTTTGTTTGCAACTCTTTTTGTTATAATATTCAGCTTTCCATGGTGCCCGGCGATTTGGAATAAACATTAAAAAAATTGTTTGTATTATGAGTAATTGATCAACTATTGTGATTATATTTCATCGATTTGAGAAGAAATTAGATTTAAAGCCTAGATTAATATATCATTCTTTTTTGTAATATCCTTTTAAAGGCAGCAATGCCTGTATATAATAAGTATAGAGGAAAAGATGTTAGGCCGAGTTATAGGTGTGGGAATAGTGAAATTGGTTATGTTTATAGACATAAATTCATTTATAAAGTAGCATAATCATATATAATATACCTTATAACATTTGGCTAGAAAACCGAACACATTCAGTATATACAGAAATCAGATGAACGGGAAGAGAGCTAAATTGAGAAGCCAATATACTGGGATCCCTAATATTATCACTGGAATTTATGAGTGAAATTGGGGATAGTTTTATTATTAATATATATAAATTTGTAAAAATATAGATAATAAATATATATACTAATAGTAATGGAGAGGGACGTATCAAGTATAATATATCTCAAATATAGTAATTATATATATATATGGTTACATAAGAATATATATATAGACGGTAAGATATATCACGGTTTATTATGTGAGTGAGTTATATGAATAAATAACATATATAGTATATATATATATAATAGTATTATAGTTATATAACTATTTGCCTACCAAGTGTAATGCTTCAAGGTACGCCACTGACTTAAATATATATAATTGTCTAGCGACAAAGTATGGCTGCGTGCGCATGTCTTTAAGAAAGGTCACTATGCGTTGAGCACCCGGCAGATATTGAAGATGTATTGACGAGACAATTTAAGTGAGATGCCGAAGTAAGTCTTTGAATATTTTAAAGGTTGCATTTAACGTTAATATCAAGAGTGAGAAAGACAATTCAAACAATTATTATTTTATTAATAATTATTATATAATATATCCAGGTATGAAAATATTATAATACCTATTAAGAGATAGTTAGAATAGGTATGAAGGAGTAGTTAAAATAAAAAGTTTTAGTAATACGAGGTGTATAAACTAAACCTATATATGTTATAGTATATTATATAATAAGCTGTTGTTTATTTTTAGAGTATAGTAATAGATAATTTGATGAGAATATGTAAGTGAGTATATAATATATAAGACAATTATACCTATAGTTAGTTAGGATACACTTGATATTAGATATATTAGAAGAAAAGTGGGTATAATAACTTATATATATGAGTGAGTACTAGTAAAACTTATAATTACATATAACCCCAGATATGAAGAGAGATATTATAATATATATATATATATATTCATATATATATATATATATATATTATATATATCTATAAATATATATATATATATATATATATATATATAGTTAACATATATATATAAAGCTTAGAATATAATATCGTATAAAGATATATATATATTATATATATATTATTATATATATATAAGTATATGATGTATGGAAAGGATAATTTACATATAGGTTGGAGGGTAATTACAGAGTACATATTACTATAGTGAGCACGAATATCAGATATCAGCAGTAAATTAGTTTTGTTTTTTTTTTAGTAGTTGTAGCTGGGAATTGAAAATAGATGGTTTGCAATGGGAATCAGATTCGGATTATCTTGTACACGATTGCACAGTCTTTTCCAAAAACAGATACATTTTCGTTAGTTTGTTTTATTTAAAATTAAATAACATAGAAAAGTCGGAAAAGAATAACGTAGTACGAGACCTGATGGATGTAATCTTTTGAAATTTTTAAAATGAAAAATTCCCACAATTTTAATTATAATCATTTATTGTGTTAATGTTTTTTTTTTTTAGTGTTTTTGTTGTTTTATAGGTTAATGTGTTATAGTAAAGGTAGAGTGATGTGCCTTAAAACAGTGAGAATTTTATGGAGTGACGGACATGATTCAAAAATATATAGGACCAGTTTAGTTTACGACTTCGTCAGTTTAAAATTTTAATTTTTTATAGATTTCTCTCTTTAGAGCATATGGGTAAGGTAATGGCCATCACACGATAAGGTGTAGAGGAGAGACGGACACTAATGTAGTACAAAGATAAGGTGCATGGTGGCATAGTGAGGTCCGGGGTATGCGGTTTTCTCGCACGTGAGAGGGTAGACGACGAGGGTAGGAACTGAGTGTGAATCCCTCGCTGATGCGAGGCACGGCGAGGGTTCTCCGGAACCCCCCGCTATCTTGGTTCATGTGTGAAGTTGGTTTGAGTCGAGAGAGCGGGGTGTTATCTGCTCTTAGTCAGTACACCTACTCGACCGTATGAACAGGGGGTGTATATTTGTATGAAACGATTCCTTCCGATATAAAACGCGCCCTGTTACTCTTTCCCTAACCCGGTCGTGCATCGAGCCCGCTCCATAATATCATTTATACCGATGATATAAATAAAATTGTTTATATTCCTTTATTCATTTTTTATAATGTCATTGTTGCATAAAAGGAGACATATATGATCATGCGCTCTGATTGTCCGAGATTATTGGTAAGAATATGTTTTGTCTGTAAGTTGGCGGTACTATTTACGAGATAGTACTCTCGCTTAATATTAGGAGAAAATTAAATTTTTGTTTTAATTTTTTTTTGTTTTTTACTTTTTATAATAAGCTTTAGTATAGTTGACAACGGTATCTGATTTCAAATATCGCTGTGGACATTATATGTGTTGTGTCTTTATAAGATGTCGTACTTTTCGAGAGTGAGGTGTAACATTTTCTCGTGTAAATTTTATATAGATAGTTTAGTATGTATTGGTTGATGCATTTGTTGACAATGACCATAAATTAGAACTGGTTGGAATATTCAATAGGTCCAGTTCATCGCTACTTCAGATATGTTTCATTAGATTTAGTTATTCATATTTGAGTCTGCAATTATGTGTGTATGAGGAAATAAAAAAGAATAATAATAAATAACAAATAACTGCACGGAGAGAATCGTAAAAACATAACAATCAGGAATGCACTAGTGAGTAGTTCTGAGATATAAGAAATAAATCAGAGTTATTGAATGATACATAGGGTATATATATATAGAAATACAATGATTAGTAAAGAGAGTGGTGTGTGGTTGGAGCAGGAGAGGTATATGGAAGGTAAAAATACATATATATGATAATTATATATATATATATATAATTATATATATAGTGATATTTAATAATAGGTTAATTATAATATGAGTGAATTAATGTGAAGAAAAACGAATTAACTGTGACGTATAGGTCTTTGTGGGGCAAATGAATATGGAGTTTATTAGTGGTAACTAGACCTGATTATTTTGTTATATTGATCTTGATGAGTGATAACATGATAAAGCAGGTTATATTTTTAAAAGGTGAGGTAATATGTTGAATATAAATATTTTGAGAATATATAGCTTGAGATTATGGAATGGCATGAAGAAATATGAAAAATGAATAAGTATTAGGGGATTATGGTTATATTATATGGTATCGAATATTAAAGGATAGAGATTGTAACTGCTATGCTTAGACTTTGTGTATATTATATAATTTATACAGATGCATAAATTATCAGATATCAGATGCATGTCCTCAAATTGCCTTACAGTCACAATATAAATAGTAATTGAGTATGTTATAGGGAGATAATAGGTGTTACTATATTTGTGTGTGATAGAATTATCTAAATGATATTGACTCGATAGGGTTGGCATGGGTTTAATCATGTAATTGTAATGAGCGGGGTGTGACTCTACTGGCTTTTTAGGTTGAAGGTTAGCTCATCACAATGAGGATTTATAATATCGTGGTGAAATAATATACGTTTTGTAGTAAAAGAAAGTAATATATTGGTTGAGTTATGGGTATGAAAGTGATGGTTATGTATTTACTGTACAGTATATAAACTTCTGCATAGAGTGAGGATTTACTACTATGAGGTATATAATACAACAATCCAAGTTGAGAGAGGCTCAATAATAATAACTTTTAGTGAGTAAGAGTGAACATCATGTGTATATGTAAGGAATATATGTATATAGAAGACTGTAGGATATTAATGAAAGTAGTGTGGGTGAGTTAAAGTAATCGTATAATATATATGAGTAATGATTAGTACTGATGTTGTTTTACCAAAGGAACGTAGTTAGATGTGAGAGGGTTATTAATAAAGATATATGTTATTGTAAGAGAAAAAAGGTGCGGTAGAAAGTAAGAAAGATATATATTAAGTTTCATAGTATTTTATTTTTAATGTTTTTGTTTTTTTTTCATAGCATGCTGTCTATTGGCTTGTGCTATCTTGTTGAGTTCTCTATTACTGCTTGATTATTTATTGTTATGACGTTCTTTATTACAATATAACGAATATCTCACATTAGATGCATGTATTGAATTTAATTGTATACCAGCTCTAATGTATATGAACTCAACTTTTATTATTATCTATTATTTTTAATTTCTTTATTTATAGTCTATCATCTTGTTTCTGTGTCTTTCTCTAGGTTTAGCATGGTTGAGTATTTGGCCAACAGAAGTTCATAAGACAAAGGGTTTTTATATTGACAATTGCCAACACTATAACTAATTTATATATAATATTTTATATAAATTAGTAAAATTACAAAAAAGATCTGATAAACGAACCTGACTCAAAGTATTTATTTTATTTTACTATATATTAATGAAATAATCGTAGTAATTTATAACACAATGTCCTCCGAATTCGAATCAATGTATTTAATATTCGTCAACATCGATGAGTGTGTTTGAATACAGAAACTGATTGATTTAGATGTTTCAAATAATATTTCAAAAAACAAAAACAAAAGCAAACAACAACACAATAACCGTGTTACCTTTCGACGGACTGGTAGGTTTCCTAGTAAGTTCTTTCTCAAAATACGTGTGCGATGTTAGCAAACTCATAAATTTTGATACTTTCTTGAAATTGGTTTTGATCGAAAATTTGATGCCAACATAGGTACCTATTATTATTATTTATTACATAATAATCTCATTTCTAAGGTCAGTAAACCTTATCATTAAGTTTCAATTTATACTACCCATAATCTAATATTATACTACAGTAGTTATTGGTAACAAAAAATATGAAAATATTATTATAACTGAATATCTCTTATATATATATGAATATTTTTTTACGTATTTTTAATATTTTATATATTTAAAAATAATACATAATATCATTAATATTTTTTTTATATATTTTTTTTTATTATCTCAATTTTCTAAGTTTTAGACTACAATCTATATTTTTATTATATTTATTACATTATTTCATCATCATCACCATTAGATATCCAATTTTATTATAAATTCGATTCGCGTATAAAAAATTTAAAATATATTAAAAGTTAATTAGCTAATTAATAATTCCTGAATAATTAAGTAAATTAATCAATTTTGATTGAAGACATATCATTTAGAGTTATGGAGATATTAAATCAATTTTCGATTGTTTACTTGTATAGATATTAATTACTCTCATGAATTCTCATTAATAAAAAATACTAATCTCTATTTATAAGATAAGGTAATTTTATTCCACGTATAAAATATAGAAAATATAATATTAATATATTTTTATATATATGTATATATGTATATTATATATATACTATATATATTATATATGTTTATACATAATTTAGGATATGGTCAATATTTATCAGAAATTGTTAAGACATATTATTATAAAAACCTATACGGTACCTATAATACTCATAAGATCTATACTATTATATTTCAAAACTTTTTGAAAAAGATAATAGTTTAGGCAAGTTGTGTCTAATGCTTTACTCATATGTTAACTACTAATATATATATATATATATATATATATACTAACTATATATATATAAACTTATATATAAATTACTATATTTTAAATATATACTATAGACCGTTAATATAACACAACGACGGTTATTACTCATAATACTAAAACTATATGTGCTTTGCATATTTCGAATATTGTCTAACTTTATATTTATTACACTTTACATTATATATAATATATATTATATAGCATATAAAATATAAATATGAAATACCTATAGTAAATTTAATATACCCTATATATAGTGTGAGTGTATTGTATATGAAATAAGTATAAATATGTCATTGTAGAAATTTTCAAAAGGTGTGGTAAGTGTTAAGAGTATAAAAATTGGCTTGCAAGGAGAAATTTAGTGGGAATCTATTTTGATTTTAGGTATGATAATAGGAGGATTGTTAGTTGAAACATATATATATACCGTTTCTTCACTTCTTTATCTATCACGAATTGAAGCTTTGGTTTACATCTCATTGATTAGGTTATTACGATATTAAATTATATCCCAAAACTGTCGCATTCTATATTAGTGATAGCATATATACAGATAAGTGACCTACACATATATATATATATATATATAACGTAAGTATTACTACAGATGAAAAAATATTTTACCACGATAAATTTAAAAAAATATTGGTGTTTATAAAGTTCCTTGTATTATATCTATTGTAACAGAATAATAATATATTCAAATATATATTACTCAAAATATATTATTTAAGTCTAAAATATGTTAGTTGTTCTTAATAGTTTACTACTACTTAAATTACCTACAAGTATTATGTAAATTATTATTTCATTATATATACTACTGTCATAACAGTTTAAACTATATGATTCATATGCATTAATGTATATTATATCCATAATATATTCCAGCAGATGGGGACACCTGCTATTATATATATATATCGTTCAGGATCCTCAGTACTTGAGACTTAAACTACTATTATAAATACTCAATAATATATACCTAGTTATTTCATAAGATGAAAGGATCACATCAGCTTAAAGAGGTTTGTATTAGGGCCTTCACCGGTCTTCTACGACCACTCTTGGATAAGGAGTTGACTACTATTTTCTGTGGAGACTATTCTAAACATCTTATTTGTGCCTACTAAGTAATTAATTTAATCCCTATACTATTATGCACAATTTTGGCATTGATGAATAACTAACATATTAATAGTATATATATATATATATTACGTCTAGCAGGAGTTTTCCAACATCCCACAACGTAGTATTTAGAAGATAATATAATGTTATTTCACTCAATATATACATGATTAAATAGTGAAGTAGTACTTTGCTTTGTGAGTTCTTGACTGAGAAATTTTCAGTACTAAACTTTAATCTAATACTGCTTATATTGCTCATATAATTTATAAACCGTAGGTAAATTATAGGTGTTAATTATTTATTATTCCTATTACTATATTATATATATTATATAACTACTATTCTAACTATATAGTATATTGAGATTAGTGCTCTGTAAGCACAAGTTTCTTTGTTTCACAGTTTATATAATTGTATAAATTATATTATATATACCTTATTTTTCGATAAGTAATTTAGGGTGAGCTGAATTTATTATAGTGCATAACTACATCTGTTATAATGTATAAATTATATATATATATATATTTATTAATATAATATATATATATAATTATTATATATAATATTAATATTATTATATATTATTAATATATATATATATTAATATTATATATATATATATATATATTATAATATATATAATTATATATATTATAATATTAATATTATATATATTATATATTATATATATATATTATATAATATTAATATATATTATATATATATTATATATATATTAATATATATATATATATATTATTATATATATATAATATATCTATATATATATTATATATATTCTATATATATATATTATATATATATATCTTTCTTTTTACATATTATATTCGAATTTATATATTTAATGTAATAATCATATTACTTAAAGTTAACAATTCACTTTGCTAAAACTTATCCATTATATTAGGTAATAATTAGAGTATTAAGTATTTTTGTTAAAAAATAATAATAATTTAAAAGCCAATTTCAATTAAAAATTAAAAAAAATAATCTCTTTTCATTTATCGCTACTCACAACCCGTTCTAAGTTATTATAAATGATATATTATAACTACGCTTCAAAGAGTGAAAGACTCTCGATATTAGAAATTAAAATATGTTCAGTTTTCGTGAGAGTGAGTAATGTTATAGAGTCGAAGGTCATTTTTATCATGATATTTGTTTATTTATATAATTTATATCTTTATATATTTCTATATTATTATTTTTATAATGCATACTCCATATATATATCTATATAGAGTAAATATAAATCTTTAAATAAATTATATATTATATATATAGATTTTATTAAAAGACATTTGAAAAAAGTAGTAATTGGCGCCACACAAAGATTCTAAATACATGCAAAATAAATATCGAAGGTTCAGCCGGAAACCTATGGTTCTGTGAGTACATACCCTGATATAATATTATATATTATTATAATAATATTATAATAATATTAATATATATATTATTATTATATTAATATATTATATAATTATATATAATATTTATATATTCAATATATATATATATATTATTATATATATATATATTTATATATATATTATTATATATATAGTATATTAATATTATAATATAATATATATATATATTATATTAATTAATATTATAATTTAATATTATTTATAAATATATATGATTAATTATTATATTATTATATAGCATCGGGAGGGGTGAGATTGTTGAAACTTATAAACTATTAAGAGATATATATATATATATAGTTTCGATCTCCTACCAACACAATTCCTTTAAACTATATTATTTATTTGGAATTTATTTTCTTTACTGTGAGTGACAAATACGAACACTATATATAGGTAATATATATAAAGCACACTATAATATAAAATAAATAATGTAATTTACTATAATGGTTATGAATTACTGAGTGTATTCTACTTGAAATATAGACATCTGACTAATATTAAACTTAACTCATTCATACAATGTATACTCAAATTACAATGAGCTTACTTTTATGAATAAATTTAATTTTATATTTTAATTTCATTATACTTTTATTAATTTTGTAAATTTGAGTTTTATTTATATTAAAAAATTAAGTATATAGTTATATATAATATAATGTCAATAATGATTATAATGCAATAAAAATAAGAATAATATTATATAATAAATAAATAGTGTGAGTAGGCCCAATTCCACTGAGGAGATATAGTTAACCAGTATATGTAAATTTTTACATACTTTTTTGCATTATCTTAATTTATTTCACATATAAATTTTATAATTTTTTATTTAAATATATATCTTAATATATTATAAGTAATCTTTTATTTATATTTATAAAATATTAGACTTAATATAATACATAATATAAGAAATAGAATTAAATAAATAATACATAAATAATTAAAGAATAACAAATGGTGACACCAATCACCCATCATCAATTTTTAATGGGGGGATGAATCGGAGTTAGGTCCAGTGATTTAACCATTATGAACTGTTTGGAGGATAACATAAAAATTTATCAATTGCCCATATAGTATTTAAAATTAACATACTCATCTGTAATATACACTGAAAATAATTAAATAAAATCTTATCACACCACTACTTTATATTGATACAACTAATCAAAGTTAAATAATAATACATTCATTTATTTATTTAATAGTGAAATTCTATTTATAATGTAGACATATTTTCTTATAATACCCTCACATATTAATATATATATTTTTTTTAGAATAATTAAAAACTCAATAGAATATTTAATAAGATAATTAAATAAAACTTGTAGTAGCTACTACAACGTGGCTATTTATTGAATATGAGTCAATTAATAAATATTTATATTTTTTTTTTTTTTTTATTTTTAACAGTTTGGGACCAATTCACCCCAATAAAAAAGGCGTGACCCCTGGTCACAGTACTTATATACTGCCGCGCATATATATATTATATAATATATATATATATATTTAATATAATATATTATATTATATAATATATTATATATATAATAATATATGAAATGAAATTAAACGTTTCTCTTCTTACTTCTTCCCCCCCAGATTGTAATATAAACTGTTAAAATATTGACAGTATATATATATTATAATTTATATATATATATATATATATATATATATATATATATATATATATATATATAATATTTTTTTGAGTCAATGTACAGGACCCACCACGGCTCACAGAGAAACCGGCCACACTGGGTTGAATAATCAACTCCATGGGTTCTGGCTATATATATTTTAAATGTCAAAGAAAATTTGGATGGCAGAATGAATATTCAGTCAAAAAATAAGTAAAAAGCTAACTAAAAGATTTCCTTACACTATAAATAGTCCTAATATTACATATCAAAATCAAATATTGTAAAGAATAATTAATTCATGAAGATGCATGAAAATAGAGTTACTGCTAAAGTGGGAAGATTTGGATAAGATATGGGATAACCTTTTAGAAGGTGTTATGGACCATAAAGTAAGAAAATGACAATGGCGAATGGGGTCCAGCTGGGATAATCAATGAAGATATGGCGAACAAATTGCAGGGTATGGCGACGGCAAAATTTGCAGATGGGAGGAGGGTCCCGTGACATATAGCGGATGTGAGTGATATTGGTGTGGCCAATACGGAGGCGTGCAAGTATTACCTCGTGTAAGCGCTTTCGTCGGTGGTAGGAAGACCACTCACCAATGTTCGGCTTTATATTTTTAAGTTTCGCTCCCCGCTGATCATTCGTCCATCACTCTTGCCAATAATATCGAAAGCCTTGTCGTAGAGCATAGTAATCAGTTGATGGGAGGCATCCTTGTCGAGTGGCATTCCGTGAACTGCGGAACGAGATAGGAATGATGACTTTAACAAGGTAGCAGGGTGGCTGGATTTGGAGAGAGAGGCCAGGCCCAAACAAATGGTGGGAGCAGGGAATAGCCAAGGTGTATACCATTCGTCATAAGAGAAAGGCAGCACCTTTTGCAAAGGAATGCTAAGGAAATTAAGGATGTTTTAAACTGTGTTTACAAATGGTCTGTAATTAGGATTCTAAGGTATCTCCTGCAGAATCTGTGTCAGAGCACACGGAATTGGAGTTTGAAAGCGAAGATAATTTGTGCACATGTATTCCCTTCGAAGAGAGAGTGGCATCACATTGGATTCAACTTCAATGCTCACCCGGGGGGACGATCGGAAGGCTCCAGTGGAGATACGGATCGCCTCGTTTTGGATGGGATCTAACGGGTGTGGTAAAGTTGGGGAGGCCTGACCATATACTACATCGCCATAACCCAGCTTCGATCGGATTAGGGCGATTTAGAGACGTAAAAGGGACTTGCGATCAGCACCCCAAGATTTTGAGGAGAGATGAAGCAATAGGTCAAGCACGCGATGACAATTCGTTTTCAGGATTAATATGTGATGCTTATGTTAAGTGGTCACTGATCATCTAGAATGAGTTCTAGAAATTTAACCTGTGAAGTTTCAGGAATGGGCGAACCGTATAAGGTTAGGTTCGCGGGAAAAAGGTGGAAGGTTCTTCGATTATCTTTTGTCTTCAAAATCACTGCTGAGGTTTTAGTGGGTGAGAAATGGAAGCCATGGGAGTTACCCCATTGTAAAATATTCTCAAAGCTAGTTGAAGTTGCCGTTGGAGAAAAGGCAGCCTGGCACCGGCTATATATAGAGCAAGGTCATCAACATAGAGGGAAAAATTGATCGTCGCTGGGATAGAAGTAACGATGTCATTAAATCCAAGAGCAAATAGTAATAGACTTAGATAACAACCCTGCGGAGCGCCTTCATCCAGAGTAAAGTAGCGTGACAGAATAGAAGAGCACCGAACTTGGATGGATCTATTTGAGAGGATTCATTTAATGAAAAGAGGAAGTTGTCCGCGGAAACCGAACCAATGGAGTTTAAGGAGAATCCCAGTTCTCCACGTTGTGTCATAAGCTTTTTCAAGGTCAAAGAAGACAACGAGAACCATCCCACCAGTTGAGAAGACCTTCCGGATGTCATGGTCTAGTTTTAACAAACGATCAGCGGTCGAATAGTTTTTGCGGAAACCAAACTGGAATTTGAAAAAGCCTAGTGACTCTCCAGAACAGGGAGAAGGTGACCTGAAACAATTTTCTCCATTAATTTACAGGAATGACAGGTCAGCGAAATTGGTCTTTGGTTGTCCGCCAACTTCAGATCTTCCCCAGGTTTTGGGATAGGAATAACAAAAGCTGTAGATCAAATAGATGGAAAAGAAGATTCGATCCAGATTCTATTATACAGATCCAGCAAAAACGACCGATGTCGAGGGATGGATAAAACGGAGCATGATGTACAAAATCATGTGTTTGTCAAGAGCACTGTCTTTGCTATTCGCCAGTGCAGTTTGATACTCTCCAAGTGTAAAAATACAGTTATAGGCATGATCTTCCCCTTTCGCTGTTGAAAAGTCTGGCATGGCAGTGTTAGTTCTCGAAGTCTTCAGGATAGAGCAGAGATAATACGGAACTCGAGTGGCTAGCAACACTATAACTAATGCATCTGCAACAACTGCAGCAGGAGCGGATATCGGTGTCCAGTTATATTCAGGCCCATAACGGGGGCTGTGGATTTGAGGAGTTGCTTTGGAAGCGACGAAGATATTTACTATGTAACTTTCCACATTAAATGGAAGGGGAGTTGTGGAGTTAACAGTCGAAATATTATTCAAAATTTGTTTACGGTGTTTTGGCGATTATTTATAAATCGCCGAGATGCACCTGCCCGGAGCAGCTGCTTTAAAAAAAAAATCATATTTTGGGTGATACGTGTCCTTTTGTATATTGCCTGTAGAGTCTCTTCTTCTTTCGGTTAGCTTGTCCGCACTCTTGGGACCGACCAGCGGGTTGCCGAACCGCTGCTGCGGAAATGCAAGCGTTTCCGCTGGCGAGATGACAGACCTTGCT